>JAXGGA010005101.1:0-81240 GCA_038373865.1 Uloborus plumipes
TTCTTTCTCCCATGGAACAAAAAGATAGAAATGTGTTCAGATTCATTTCAACTTTCTCAAAGTTTAGTGCAAAAATGGAACTTATTTGAAAAGAAAAATTTTGAATTTCTTGATCGCGTTGAGTGTGAAAATGTTTTGATTTGATTTTCAAAAAATCTACAGACACCGCTTGTTAGATAATTATTTATATGTGACTTAATTGGACCCGTTGAGCCTTATGTGTGCAATTCGTGATAAGCAATCCTTGGTTACTATAAAAATAGCGTAACATGTAAGTCAGTCGAAACTTTTGTTTTTTCTCTTTGTCAATATAAATTATTTTCGCCAGTAATAGATTTAAAATATGATTTATTATTATGTATTACAATAATTAGCAAAGATTTTTCTTCCTGAAACTGCTTCATTAATTTATCCGTTTAAGTTTATTGATGTTTATTACGGAAAACATTTAAAAAAAAATTCTGTTTATTTTCCTAAAACGAAGTCTCTAGTTCCCCCTATTTCAGCAAAAATATAGTAATCTGCGTTTGAAATACAACTTAAATATTTCAGTTCCTTAAAGCAAAACCGAAGTAAAGACTTTAATAGTGACCTATTCAGTAATTAACTAAATGACTCGAAACGTACTTTCCTATCCCCAGTAAACGGGATTTTAATGAATTCAACTACACATCCAAATCTTTTACTAATGATCGAAACAAAGTGTCGTTCAGGCGTGAATGATTAAATCTGATTTTTGTAAGCATTTGGTATCATTTTCCAAATTTTTTGATTTACTAGGTATTTATGGTATACAGTAGCGTGGAGTGAAAAAAAATGAATTTTTGATTTTCGTAAACGGATACCTTTCATTTACTGTGTATGAGGCTCAGTAACAATTCTATTAAATATTTCATTTTTCGACGCCATTTTTAATCAGCGCATTTGGCCTAAAGTTTTGAAATTTTAAAATGTTTTTAAAGAATTATTGGAAATGAAAAAACTTGTGACGGCTGGTTATTAAATGGAAGAGAAAAGTCTGAAATATACGAAGAATTTTTTAAAACAATTTTAGATTATGATTTCAATCCGCGCATAACGCTCAAAGTTCATCAAATTTCCCGAAAGTTCTGATATTTCCAATTTTTAACTCAGTATTTCCTCTCAATATTTACTTAAAGTATCTTCAAAACCTTTTTTTATTCATATTGTTATTACTTTGAACTGTGCAACTCTTCGCTAGCTCATGTGGAACTACCCAAGACTCACCACTAGGAGGTGACAGCACATCGAGTCCTATCCGTGAGCCCTTCCTTCCAACCAATGCTGGCACACATTTGCATTTTCTAGATACGTCTTTGACTGTTAAATTGTTTCTTTGTGTCGTAAATTGATCGGATATTTCTGTCAGATAACCTTGTTTTTACTAACCTTTTTATTTTCCTGTGATCACATACCAATTTTGAAGTAATTGTGACCACTTTAACAACTCTTTCAACTGATTGAGTCTGTGATGGCAGCTCAAAAAGTGAGTATTCAGAAATCATATTTATATTCTCAGCTTCCAGTAATCTGTGTAAATATTGTGTTGTTAAATTACGTGTAAAAGGTGGCGTTGTAACTTTCATATAATGCAAAGAAATCATATCAATGTATTCTGATATTTAAAAAACTGGTTTTTGGGATCTGAAGCGTTCTCACTTGTTTGCTTGTTTTTTCTCTGATTAAGCTTTGATAATACGTTTTAGAATAAGTTTCTTTATATCGCCGTTCCGGAAGAACAATGACGTAACTGAAAAAATTTGTCAAATGCAAATAAGTCCATAGACAATATCAGAAACACGTCCTATATGCAGGGGAACATGGTCGTAACTGTACTTCCACTAAGAACTGCCAGAGGGCTTTTCAGAGAAACAATGACGTAACTGCACTTAGGGGTTGAAATTTAGGGTTGAAATTAGGGTGATTAAATCCAAACCCCTGGTAAATGAGAGTAAAGTATATTTTCAATACTCTCAATATATTATAATTATTTTCTGTCACTTACACCCTTTTCAATTAAACGTTTTACACAACTGCAAATCTTTTTTTACTCTCCTGTAAAATTGAAGTTTTTGCATTTACGTCACTGTTCTTCCGGAACAGCGATATGCTCTCTCTTATTAACCAACATTGATAACAGCATATTTCTAGGGTGCAAAAGTATACATTGTTTTGAATGGATGTGAATACAGCTTTCTGCTTTTCCTCCGGAAACATAAGTGTAACTCTTTATAATCTCCCAGAAATCCATATCTCCATTAGTGATGTCCGAATTTCACTTCATCCTAAAAGAGCAAAGACACTTTTACCGCGAAAGTTACGAACTCTTTTAAAAACTATAATCTAAAGATTCTGTTTGCTTTAGTCAACCACCTGGCTTGGGGAAGCTTTCCTGTTTTATAATTCTTGGGATTCTTTCCCAGTTTAAACTATTTTGCACATATCAGGAAAATAGCCATTGATTTGATCAATGGCGAACTCTATCGAGTCATATTGAGTTGATTTGAAAGTATAACATGTTGTTTAGCTTCGATCGACCGTCATGCCCAACAAATCATTTCGATGTACTAGTACGTCCATCTACCTTTTCCAAAAAAATGCCGCAACGGAAGTTTATTCAAATGTAATTGGCAAATGACATATTACAGAAATCTACCAAAAATGTCTTCCAGTTTTCGCATTACACCTTTGCATTTTCCTGTGTTTGTAGTAGTGCGTCCATTACAACCAATGCAAACAATATCCGACGCAAAGAAACAATATTACTGCTCCTGACTCGTCTAAGAAATATAAATGTGTGCTTTTATTTGTTGGAAGTAAGGGGAGTGCGGGTGCAACTCGAAGTGCAGCCACTACCTCGTGGTGAGTCCTGGGTAATTTCAATTGACAAAGCGAAAAGTTGCTCAAAGAAATAACAAAAGGAATAGGAAAATGTTTTGAAGGTACTTTAAGTTCATATTGAAAGGAAATACTGAATAAAAAAAATGTTGATCTGAAATTTCGAGAAATTTAAAAAACTTTGAGGGTAATGCGCGAACTGAAATCATCATTTAAAATTGTTTAAAAAAATTCTTGATATATTTCAGACCTTTCTCTTCCATTTAATTACTACCCGTCACTAGTTTTTTTTCATTTTCAATAGTTTTTTTTACAAAATTTGAAAATCTGAAAACGTTCAAAAATTTCAAAACTTTAAGCCAAATGCGAAGACTAAAGATGACGTCGCAAAAAGGAAATATTTAAAAAAAATGTTACTAAACTTCATTCACAGTAAGTGAAAGGTACCCATTCACGAAAATTAAAAATTCATTCCGTTCACTCCACCCTAGTATACAGTTCTCATATTGGATCCATTCTCAGAGACCGGCCGCCTCCTATTCGGAAAATTCCAGTCCAAATTTGAACGCTTTTCAGCAAATTAGCGTAAAAATTCTCTTTCTGTCAGCCTCACAATTTTAAAGAAGACTTAAAAACTTTTCGTTAATTTTCCGGTAGCCTCATTTGGAATCGCCAATTGAGATATGGGTGATTCTACGATTAATGCTTTTTTTGGGTCCCCAAAGAAAAAATGATCTGTTTAATGTCACACTCATTATTTCACTAGTTGCCGCTATTTTTATAATTGTAGTGTAAGGGCCAGACGAAATTCCAATTGGGGGGGGGGGGGTATCGATACCATGGGAAAATGCGTTACCAGGAGAGTGACACTATTGGCAGACCTCTGGTTTGATTTACTCTTATTTCACTTATTTTTCTGTGTAAAATCAGCATAGACTCATTTCTATAAAACCCGTGTTCAAAAAATTTTTTTCGCGTTGCAATAAAATACAAAAAATGTTGCACCGCTGATCCTAAATAAAATTACTTCCCGCATTATGTACTTTCATTCAAATTGCATTCACAGGGGTAATTAAGATTAGAAATTAAATTTATTATGCTTATAATATAGTTTTAATGTATATTTACCCTTTTGAAGTATAAAACTGTCAGGGGAGTGACGCCAGAGAAGTGATAAAAGCACTCATTACCTATAAAAAACAACATCACGCGTTTTTCTTACCAGGTCTTCGCGTAATCTGTGATGTCTGCACTCAATAAACATTGCATTATACACACGTACATTTAAGGAACGATGAAATATAAAAGCGACTGGCATGCTTCAACGAGAACTGATACACTATTATTTGAATTATGTTCAAACATCTAAGCTTGCGTTTAACTTTACTCAGTATTACACTAGTTATTCACAGTCAAAGTCATCCTTTTGCAATTTTTATGCTAAATTTCAGTCTTTGAAGTTCGCCAGATGAAGGTGACATTGTCGATATGGAACTTCAAAAAGTTTGTTTTTTAATATTAATAAATATTTTTATAAGTTTATTGATTAAATACGTTTCGATGTTTATGTACGTGTATGATCATGGTAAAAAACATTATGCTAGATTAGCAAATGTCTTACCACTAGCGCTAAAAACCAATAGCAGTTTTATAGTTTCTTTCTCATTTCCTTGTTGTAATTGATAAACATTTTCCCACCCCCTTGGTGCAATTACCTTGCCAGTTTTAGGACATAAGGTAAATGATGTTTCATCTTTATTTAATATACGATTTGGATCTTTCAAAATATCCAGTTTTTTTCCTTGCTTAACACTTTCAGGTCTGAGCCTTTTCGACCGAGCATCTCCCTCCAGACTGGGGGTTATTGTCGCTTTTCGTGATTTTTTAAAAAATACTTGGAAAATGTTAATGTTGGTAATTTTAATTTTATTAAATACTTCAAAATGTTTTCTTTCATGAGGAAAGACCTATTTAAGTGAAACAACAATTAATATTAGTTAAGAAATTGTCGAAAAATGCATGTTTGGAACTTGGAAAAAATGTCCCGCATAGGAAAATCATTTTTGACCATGAAAATATGCACAAATTTAATTAAAAACTTACCAAAATCTTGAACAAATATTTAAAAAAAGATTTAATTTTCAAATACACATTATTTTGCAAAATTTGCTTTGGTGTGGTACATTTCAAAACACGGATTTGCATTGTCGTACGCTTGCACTAACTCGTATAAGCCTCGATTCTATGTCTCCTGAAGTTAATTCTGATTGGTGGGGCCATCTATATATTTTTTAAGAAAGTAAAAGGTCCATAGATAATATCTAAAATGGATTGAAACGAAAAAAAAAAAAAACGTATTTTCAGAGTAACAGTAGCTCAAACTTGACCCCGAGCTGAGCTCGGATTTGTCATCTTTAACAAAAACGGCACCCCGAGCTGAGCTCAGGCTTAGCCAGGAAAATGTTAAAAAATTTTCCAAATCAAAAAACCATTTCCTTATTGCTTCTTCCGTTACTACTACTCCTGCCTTTTGAAAGAGCTTGCGTTTTTCTTTGGTCTTGTTTTAAATGAGTAGGGTTTAATTAAAAGGCACTAAATTTAAACATTTTTTCCTCAGAAAAATTAACTTCAAAAAGTGGACTTATACTCAAAGCGAATAAATTTTTGTGTCTCAGTACCTTAATTTAATTACTATTTGATTAACATTAGAAAAGCAATATTAAGGAAGTAGCCGATTACTGGGTAAATCATCCAAAGAGCTTAGGACCAGCGGTGGACCTGACATGGCCGACTATTGGAAATGAAGAGGAATTCTATTCGCAGTAGTCGGCCACCCCTTTATAAAACAATTGAACCAAAGAACAAGTTTGTTCTTCCATTAAAATATTATGTTATGTACTCCATTACAGTAAAATTTACTCAAATGAAAATAAGAAGAATACTTACCATTTAAGGAAGATGTGTCCGCTTAACAAAAAAATATGCAGAATCGCAAACTAGGATGACAGGCACAGTATTTAAAATAAAACGACTCATTACGTATTCAAGAAAAGTACTCAAAACGTAACTACCATTGGCTGATTCTTGGGGATAGGTAAATTAATGTGGGAATGCTTCATATCCGATTTTGAACTAAGAATATACTATTTACGAGCGGTTTCATGTCATTGTGGCCGACTACTGGAGCACTTACCCTATACAATAATATTAATACAATCAGTTTCACATGAAGTGTACTATCGGCCGTCTGAATTCAAATAGCGTAGAATCATCCGTATAACATTAATATGTGCTAGTAATTTTTAACCCCCTATTATCAGGAATATGTGTGAAAATTATCTGAAATCGAAATTACAAAAACTGTTTACGGAATCTTGTTCGAACTGGTGTCCAAACATCTCCGTTGCGAAAAAAAAAAAAAAAAACTGAAATTTTCAGTAAAATTGGCGTTCAAACAAAGAGACGCTTTTGACTCTTTATTTTGCTCTATGTAAAGATTTGTGCCCTGTCTAATTGAGTATTATTTCCTTTACTCTGATAATATGTGAATATCGATGCATAATGTTAAAACGTTATGACTGATCAACCAGTAAATCGGTCAGCATAAACACTCAATTAACTCATTGATCTCTGCCGATTGAGAAGGCTAATCCCGCCATGATTAAGAATTGCGAAATGTCATCCTATTAAGGATACTGTTATTTTAAAATAAAAACTGATTGGGTAAAGAAAAAAGGAGGGACCAAACAAACGAGTCCAGCAGAATAGGGGAAAGCTGGGTCAAATTGAAACGGTAAAAGCATATTACCCTTTTTTGTATCGCAACACTTCCAGCTATTAAGCGGCCAAGTAAGGCAAGTACTTTCAGCTATGTTCTTAAACGTATACTTGACTCAAGTCAGAAAATAGTTACCTCTTAAACTTAATTTACATGATAGTACAATGTATTTTCAAAATTGGTAACTGATGTTTAAATATTATGTGGCATATCAAAAGTATTTTCTGTTATTATAAAACGATAAAGTTCTAATAATTAACACGTCAAATATTAATCCAGGGTTACTGATGTTCAATGCTGCATTTATTTATTTATTTATTTATTATTATTTTTTTTTTTGCGATAGGCATATTTTAATTTGAAATGTGTGTCAACTGCATGCGGACCAAAGTGAAATAGTTCATTAAAATTTCATTAAAATAGTTCATTTATTCATTTAATTATGGATTCATTAATTTATTCAAAAACGTATAATTAACTTTTTTATGTTTCTTTATTCATCCATTCATGTATTATTTTTTCCTTTTTTCATTCTTATTCGTAGTCATTCACTGAAAAATATGTATGAGACAAAGTGATAATTTTTCGCACTCCACAAAATTACTTATCAATATGAAAAATAACTTTTAAATTCGAGATCTATTTTAAAATTTAGAAAAATTCTTCGTTATTTCTTTGTATATTGTAATTTTTAAAATAATGTGTCTATTTTGAAAAAAGAAATTTGTCTTGTGTATTTTACTTTACCTTCACATTCCGCCACAAGAACTTGTTTTTTACGAACGTCGTAGCGCTACCATAACAATCAGTACTACTGTTTGACAAAATATTTTAACTGCTGTGTTTTTGCTAAGTAAAGTGTTTTTGATATGGGGTCGTGAGGATGCAAAAAGCAAATTCGGTTATTTGTTTGAGATAACATAGAGGTAGAGAGCATTGCCATTTTCGTTGTGCGATAGTCACCCAAATTCGAAGATATCCTCTTTAGAATCAAGGGCACGACTCTTTTTCACGCTTGGATGAAGAGAGGGAGAGACAGAGAAAGTGAGAATGCGGATCCATCCACCATGTAGCATTTAATTACACTATTCGCCTCTATTAGTGGAATTTGTTATGATAACACTTTCATCTATTTCTCTGTCTTTATCATTTCCCGTTTCGATTACTGTTTCTTTCTCTTTCAATGATATTATTCGATTTTCTGTTGTAAATGAAGCTTTAAACTCGACTTTTTTTTTTCCTCAATCGGAGGCAAACGCAAATGGCACGTATAAACAAAGTTTTGAATAAGTTATGCGTATTTCTTTTTCCAAAATTCTAGGGTTGAGCGATTTAAATCAGCACGATTTAAATCGGTTGATTTAAAAACAAATCATTGATTTAAATCAGCTGATTTTTTTAAAAATCATTGATTGAAATCATGATTTTTAATTCAAAAGAATAAATTTGATAGGCATGAACTTCAGAGTATTTTTATCAGAAAAAATCAATTAACAAGCAAATATTAATTATGAACGATTTTTTTAAGCAAAAAAAGAACGATTCATCTTGTTTTTTAAAAAGAACAATTTAAACAAAAGAAAAATTAAAAAAAAATCATGATATCAATAAAATTAAAAAAGAAAATGCAAAGGATATATAACACAAGTTGCTTCTGTTAAAAATTAGTTGTAATTTAGCTGTTAGGAGTTAAGCTATTAATGTATTCATTTAAAAATACACTTGCCATACTATCCTCTCAACGTTAAAAAAAAAAAATAATAATAATTTTCTGTCCCTGGTGAATTTTATTAAAGATTTGGAAGTCAAAATGCAGGTCATTCTTTAACCATGGATTTTATTTTATGGGTCTTTGCTTAACCACTTTGCTAGTTCCAAATATAAACAAGAAGGGGGATTAAAGCTCATTTTACCAAGCGATGTACCCTGGAATACAATGGTAAACTGTTTAAGCAAATATATAAAAAACTGGTCTGTTTTGTCAAACATTTGTGAGGATCACAGGGACAAAATTGATAATAATGTGTACAACAAAGTAGTTTATATTGGTCTCAAAAGGAATGCTGAAAACCTTTTGAAACGCTTGGAACCTATTGCTGTAGCATTAGACTGTGTGCAGGAAAATACCTGCACAATTGCGGGAGCTGAACATATTTGGAAAACTTTGCAGGTAAAACTTGGAAGATTTGGATGAAGGGTCATTCCATCGTGACTAACGTCAGAGCTGATTTTATAACTCATTTTACCTGTAACTTAAATGATAAAAAATAATTTTTCGCTGTGTTGGTGGATTTGCAATGTAGATGGTGTACATGTATTATTTTTGCTAAGAATTAAAAAAAAAAAATACTGACAACAGATATTTTTTCAACCAAAATAGCAGTGTGACTAACGTAACATTTTTGCAACCTTGAAAAATAATATTCATGTTATGAGGCAAAATTTTCTGAAAAAAAATTGTCTGATATATTTGAAAAATATGGAATGTTAGCTTTTAAAAATATATATTACATTTATTAAATTTTGAATTTTTTTAGTCTTAAGTGTCACTTTTGCTGAAAACGGAGTGTGACTAACGTAACGAGACTGACGTAACCATCGAATAAGAACAAACAATAGATTTCTTAAATAAAATTTATTATGACTAATATTATTGATAATTACATTAATTTTTCCTTTTTTAAAACTTATTATGTTGCATATTTTTATTTATTTATATATTTATTATTATTTTTTTAATTTTATGTATTTTTTTATTTCTTTATTCTGGGGTAAGAAATTGTAAATGAAAGGCTCCCTTTTAACTTAATTGAGTTTGTCAAAGAAAATTTAGCTTTTGCAAACTGAATATTATCAGGTTTGGGCCACTCAAATCTCTGACCTGTTTCTCTGATCTTTTGAGCCCAATGTTTGAACTTCCTAGAGTTAACTCGCAATTTTTTTCAAAACCAGTTTCTTCATTCTTATTAATTTTTTTATAAAGTTGATGGATTTCTTCTAAGTTATACATAGGCAAACCCTTTTGTAGCTTCTTTCTCTTGTTGGCAACAAAGTTCTTTACATATTTAACATCTTTCTTGTGGGAAAAAAATCGCGAAATTATCACATTATTATAAATTAGAAAACTTATTGTTTTGTATTATCCGACAAACTTAACGATTGTCTATGGGATTTAGGATTTCTATATTAACTGCTATATCTGATGCCAGCTTTTGGATATATATAACTTTCTTTCAGGGACTGTTGGCTAAAGCTTTTTTCTATATTTCTTCGTTGCCTTTTCCAGTGCTTGCCTTGTGAGAAAAGGAGATTCTGCAGATATGGAGGAAACAGTAGTTTGTTTCTTTGCAAGCATCTTACTTATTAATTATTTTGAGGCTTCTCTCTCTTTCTCTTTTTACTTCATACCCGAAATTGTGTTTTTTCGTAAAGAACGCATCAATGTTTTTGACATTTCTCTTTCATCTGAATTTTATAGAGGCTCTGATTCGCCCGACTTCTTATTTTCCGTTCTGAAGCAGTCAAAGGAGCTATTTTGCCTCAAATATTTCAAATTAATTTGATATATTTATTTACTCTTAACTAGAAATTTAAATGAATACTAAAATAGTTAAGCTTCAAGCTACATTAATCTTTTTCTTAATTGTTACCAGTCACATTCAAACTGTTACGATAGTCCCATTCAAACTGTTACGTTAGTCACACACCTAAAATGTTACGTTAGTCACACTAATATTTTTCTATTAAATATATATAAAATAAATATTTTAGGATTTTCGAGTAGATATAATGTAGACATAGGAAAATAAAGAGCTACGGTATTTAATTATTTTTAGTTCAATTTTAAAATAGAAAACATTGCATTTTTGTGACTAACGTAACATAAAATAAGAAAGTGAAATAATGAAGATAATTAAAATGCTTATCTTATAAACTGAATGAAAAAAGCTGTTATTTCAATCAGATATAACTCCAAACTTTCATAAGAAACGCAGTTCTTTTAAAAATTCACAGAACTTTTAACATTATGCACGAAAACAATGACCAATGTTTTTAGCGTTTACTAAGACTTTTCTGCAGCCATGTACTTACAGAGCTCCAACATAAACACCAAAAAGGATTTTTCAAAATTTTTGCTAGATTCATATACTAGAAAGTGTGTTGAATAAAATGATAGGTCACAGTTAAGTCTTTAAGGTACTTTAATTTTTTAGGCTGAGGTTGACATTTCTATGGAATGACCCTGAAGAAGAATCTATTTTAAGGGCTATTTAAAGGGCATGTGAATGACAAAACACAAGTAATATGTTCTCAAAAAGTCATATCTGAATATTTTTCGGCTTAACTTCGAATAAGAACCTTCAAATGTAAGATTCAGGACTATTCATCATCAAAAAATTTTTACATGTACTTTTTACTTGCATTCTGTAGGCCATGTTAATGACAAAGATGAAAAACACTTGCCTTAAAAGTTGAGTTTAGCTTGCTTTTTGTCAAAAAGTAATTGCAGAAAAGCAAAATTAATCTTCAGCCAAGAAGAACAAAGTTCCATGCTTCATTTTAAGATGTGTTGCCAGATTTTGAAAACATTTTAGAGAAAAATATCTGTACTTTTCAGACATGTGGATGACTGATAATCGCTGGGACACAGTTTAGATTAATTTTTAGAGATATTATTTTCACAGTATTTTGCTTTTTTTTTGTGGTTTATATCTTGCACACATTCACATTTATAAATAAAAAACTCTTGAGAAAAAAAATCACTTATTTTTTTTAATCTATATTCCATTGATTGTGAAAATTGCACCTATGGGACAGGGCATTTGGATGACATTTCAATGTAATATTTTATTTTTAAATGAATGATAATTAATTATTGACATTGTTCAGGGGTGCCCATCCCCCTCAAGCTCAATGGCGCAAATCCCTTCCCCCCCCCAAAAAAAAAATTCTCAACACTTTTGTGCTATTTATTTTTTTATTTTAACCTCTCTTTTTTATTTTATTTATTTTTAAATATTTATTTATTTTTAAAATATTATAAATTTATTTATTTTAAAAATATTATTTATTTATTTATTTTAAATATTATTTATTTATATATTTTAAATATTATTTATTTATTTTTTAAAATTATAACTACCTATTTTTTTTTATATATTATTAATTTTTTAGAAGTACTAATTATGCGCAGAATAGAATAGCTTTTTCCTCTTCCAGACATTCCAAGCACACACACAAACACAAAATAAATAAATAAATAAAATAATAATAAAGAAATAAAAGAAATAATTTGAATAAAAAAATAAATTCATGAATAATTTTTATTTAAAAAAATCAGAAAATAATTTAAATTAAAAAATAAATAATTAAATAATTTAAATAAATAAATTAGTTTTAAAAAATCCCCCCCCCCAAAATTTTGATGGCGCAACTTGCGCCATAATCCCCCCCCCCCCCTGTGGGCACCCCTGACTTTGTTGATGATCAGAATTATAGGACAAAAGACGCATAAAAATATTCCCAAAAGAGTTTTTATTAAATTAAAAACAAAAAGAGCAATCAGTATGGAACACAAATTTGCCCATATTTGTATAATCACCCATATACATATAAACAATAAAGTATGCTCATTTTTGTATATTTTTGAAAGATATTACATACTGTCAAAATGAAAACAATGATGTAAAATTTCTTGCCTATTCTGTCTGTTCGACGTTATAATAATTTTTCTCAACATTCCATAAGAATGAAAAATAAAAAGAGGTCATTAACTAAAACTTGAATTTCGTCTAAATCGAAAATAATTAAAAAAAAAAAAACATTGCAGGTTATGTTTAGCATACCAAATCACTCCAAGTGAGAACGTTTTCTTATTCACAGTTTTAGAGCTTTAATGCGCCACCTTGAGGTAACTAAAAAAAAGTTAATTAGGAAGAACATTGCGATTTTGGGACGACAAGGCTGATATATTTTTTTCTTTCTAATAAACTCTGGAAAATTATGCTTCAATTTTATTTGCTTTAAATTCATGAGTTATGGAGATACAGCGATAGCAGCAAAAATCCTTTGAATTTTACCACAGGGAAAAACTTGGCGGGTAACTAGTTTTAAATAAAAGTTTTTATCTTTTTGGTTTCATGTAAAATTTCGAATTAAATGCTTGTTATTTTGGATTGAACTGTGACAAACTCGCTTTAGGTTTTAAAAACAAATAATTGCAGTAAAACGGCCAATGAAGCTGATTAGTTTCTCCGGGCACTTGTCAACTTTATTACTGCGATGGAGAGTATCTGCCATGTATCTTTGCCCCATAAATTATGAAGAGGAAAAATTTTTTTGGCTATAACTATGCACAAAATTTCCTTTAATTTGCATACAAAGTTGCCAAAACAAAAAACCTCTTATTTCCTTTCGTTTTCGTCTAGTTCTGTGTTCATTAAGCACATATATAAGCTATTCCTTTGAATGATAACGATCAAAGTGTTGATTTTCCTGGGATTAGGGTTTTGAGTTCAAGAGCAGAAGTTTTTTTCACGCTTCGCTTAGAACATATACGCAAATACCAGTTAGAGGATCTTCTGCAGAGAAGAAATGAAACTATAGTCAGCCTCTAACTAGTAAAATGATCTTAAAAACTAAATATATTAGGACGATTCTCTGTAAGCTCGTCATTTTCCATACAGAATCTGTCCGAGTATGGCTTTTTGAAATGTTCGTATAATATTAATACTATTACTCAGGAAATGAATCAAATACTTTGAATACAAGAAGTAGGGGAGAGTGGTAATAAATGGGCTATGGTGATGAATGGGCCACTAACAAAATATGAAAAAGTATTTGCATGAATTTTTTTTTGATGCCACCAATAGATGTAGCTATTTGTTCTACTAAACTCATCCAATTTTCATTCGTTTGCTCTGAGCCATTTTCAAACTAGAGTGGCGTGGTCAAGAATCTGACTAAAAAGTAAGTTTTTCTCTTTTTAGTTAAACATTTCCTAGCTAAAATGTACCAAGTATTTCACTGCATACATATGTATAAGTTAGTCTTTCCATATCTATAAACTAATCTTAAGATGTATTTTGAAGTTATCTAAATTCTATATACTCAAAAAACCTAAATGAATTCAAAAAGTATAGGTGGGGCTAAATGGGCCACTATGTCATGGTAATGAATGGGCCACTTAAATATTGTTTTTCTTCCTTTTCTTTGGATTTTCGCATTAATATGAAACACAACTGACTATCACAGATAAAGATTACTGTCGTCAAAATAGGTTTGTAGTAACTTCTAAATATAATTTGCAGATCTATATTATATTCCTATAGTACAATAGACCTCTGGTCGCATTGCGTGGCTTGAAAAAGCCTCCCTCACTCCTTCATATTATATTCCTCACAGTACAATTTCATTTTCTTTTTTGGTAACTTAAGTTAGATATTTCTTATTCCCGATGTCTAGTGAATTAAAAAAAAAAAAAATTGAATTTTGACAAGTTTGAAAATGAAGATGAAGTTTTTGAAAGTGATTTTTAATATTATTTTTGAAATATATAAATTTTATTAAATCATAGTGTGTATTATCTGTTATTTTTTTATATATATTTGATGTTATTTAATTCTTACAATCTCATTATTTAGTCATTTTTCTGTTACAATTGGTATGCTTCAGTTTTATTTTAATTGCGTCAGTTTTGATGTTCATATAATTTTAAATCAGTATGATTTTGTATCATCATGTCAAGTGCCACATTTATTTTGTCATATTCAGCAAATAAAATATTAAATCCATATGTTTTCATTGAATTCATTTAGTGGCCCATTCATTACCTTCGATGGCCCATTCAACCCCATAGGTGGGGTTGAATGGGCCAAATTTCAAAATTTTTATTTTCTATTATAATTCATTATAGACAGGTGCTAATCCAACTTTTATGAATTTTTTAGATAGCCAGATAAGTAAAGAAACTAAAACACCAATTTAGAATTAAAACAATAAAGTGTTAGAAAAAATTAAAAAAATTCAAAACCAAAAAGTGGCCCATTCATTACCACTCTCCCCTACCTTTGTGCAATTGATGTGAAGTTTTCTTTAACGTTGGATTAAAATTTCACATCTAATACTTAGGTTCGAAAGAGGGCCAATTGAAATTTGTATTTTTCTGACAAATCATGATAATGGGTAAGTCCCCTGCTTAATATAACTAGGCAGGGGACTGTGTATTCTCAGTTTGTTGTGCAATATCTGCGAAATAATTGGAACATAATTAGTTACGAAACTACCTATAAATTTAGGCACAAATTGTGGGCTAGCTAATATGTTTAGCTATATAATACGTTTAGCTATATAATAACTACATGGGCGATTCTACGATCAATGCGTTTTTTGTGTCCCCAAAGAAAAAATAATCTGTTTAATTTCACACTCATTACATCACTAGTAGCCGCTATTTTTATGATTGTAGTGGTAAGGGCCAGACGAAATTTCAATTTTTGGGGGGTTTATCGATACCAGGGGAAAATGCGTTGCCAGGGGAGTGACACTATTGGCAGAATTCTGGTTTGATTTACTATTATTTCACTTATTTTTCGGTGTAAAATCATAGTATGGACTCATTTCTATAAGACCTGTATTCAAAAAAAATTTTCGCGTTGTAATAAAATAAAAAAAATCAATCTTGAAAACACGACATGTTGCATACAAGTCGCACCGCAGATCCCAAATAAAAATACTTCCCGCATTATTTACGTTCATTCAAATTGCTTTCACAGGGGCAATTAAGATTAAAAATGAAATTAATTATGCTTATAACACAGTTTTAATGTATATTTACCCTTTTTTGGAACAAAACTGCCAGGGGAGTGACGCCAGAGAAGTGACAAAATCACACATTACCTATAAAAACAACATCACGCGTTCTTCTTACCAGAACTTCACGTAAACCGTGATGTCTGCACACAATAAGCATTACATTATACATACGCACACTTATGTAACGATGAAATATAAAAAGTTATACTTACCAGGGGAAATACTACAGCGACTGGCGCAGTACGCTTTGAGGCACTTTCAACGAGAACCGATGCAATAATATTCGAATTTTTTTTTAAACTCTTAGCTTGCTTTTAACTTTACTCAGTATTACACTGGTTATTCGCTGTAAAAGTCATCTTTTTGCATTTTTTATAAGAAATTTCAGTCTTTAAAGTTCGCCAGGTGAGGGTGACCCTGTTGATATGGCCCGTTGAAAAGTGTATTTTTTTAAATAATAATAAATATTTTTTCAATGTTTACGGATAACATATGTTTCTCTGTTAATGTAAGTGTATGATTATGGCAAAAAACATTATGCCAAGTTAGCAAAAATTGATCTTCGAACATGTTTGTATAAAAACTAGCATTTGGACAGGCCAAGGGAGTATACATTTATGACTATTTTCAGCTATAAATGCTGAAATAAAATAATTGTAGTGAATTAATTGGGTGGTTCATATAAAAGATAATAGTCTGTAATGCTTAAGCATACATAAAGGTTAATAAAATCAGTTTTACATGAAGTTTTCTATTAGCCTTCTGAATTCAAATAGCGTAGAATCACCCATATAATATGTTTAGCCATATGGGAGATTCTACGGTCAATGCGTTTTTTTTTTGTGTCCAAAGAAAAAATAATCTGTTTAATTTCACTCATTATATCACTAGTAGCCGCTATTTTTATGATTGTAGTGGTAAGGGCCAGACGAAATTCAAATTTTTGGGGTTTTTATCGATACCATGGGAAAATGCGTTGCCAGGGGAGTGATACTATTGACAGAATTCTGGTTTGATTTACTATTACTTCACTTATTTTTCGGTGTAAAATCATAGTATGGACTCATTTCTATTCGACCTGTATTCAAAAAAAATTTTCACGTTGTAATAAAATAAAAAAACTCAATCTTGAAAACACGACATGTTGCATACAAGTCGCACCGCAGATCCCAAATAAAAATACTTCCTGCATTATTTACGTTCATTCAAATTGCTTTTACAGGGTCAATTAAGATTCAAAATGAAATTAATTATGCTTATGACACAGTTTTAATGTATATTTACCCTTTTTTGGAACAAAACTGCCAGGGGAGTGACGCCAGAGAAGTGACATAATCACACATTACCTATAAAAACAACATCACGCGTTCATCTTATCAGAACTTCACGTAAACCGTGATGTCTACACATAATAAGTATTACATTATACATACGCACAGTTATGTAACGATGAAATATAAAAAGTTATACTTACCAGGGGAAATACTGCAGCGACTGGCGCAGTACGCTTTTAGGCACTTTCAACGAGAACTGATGCAATAATATTCGATTTTTTTAAAAACCTCTAAGCTTGCTTTTAACTTTACTCAGTATTACACTGGTTATTCGTTATCAACATCATCCTTATGCATTTTTTATGCGAAATTTCAGTCTTTGAAATTCGCCATGTGAGGGTGACACTGTTGATATGGCTCGTCAAGAAGTGCAATTTTTAAAAATAATAATAAATATTTTTCAATGTTTACTGATGAAATATGTTTCTATGCTAATGTAAGTGTATGATTATGGCAAAAAACATTATGCCAAGTTAGCAAAAATTGAACGTCGAACATGTTTGTATAAAAACTAGTATTTGGACAGGCCAGGGGAGTATACATTTATGAATATTTTCAGCTATAAATGCTGAAATAAAGTAATTGTAGTGAATTAATTGGATGGTTCATCTAAAAGATAATAGTCTGTAATGCTTAAGAGAAAGAATCTGAGAAACTGTCACGCCTAGCATTATGAGGTGATTCATGACCTCTCAGAAAATTTTGACAAAAAATGTATTTTTTCCCGTGCATTTTTTGTAAAAAAAAATTTCACATTTCGCCTCAAAGGACTCAACTGTTCTGTTAAGACAAAGAATAGAGTATGACATCGGCAAAAAAAATATTTCAATATGTTGTTGGCAGAGGAAGTTATGACCGTTTGAATATCGGTAAAATATGACATTTTTCATATTTCGGCCTTACGCAACTAAAAGTACGTTGAACTTTCCTCGGTTATTTATACATTATTTTAAAGTTCTTACACTGGTCTTTCAAACGACACTACTTTTGCCGTGCTAACTGAAATGTACAAGCTGTTTTTGGACCTCAAAAACGGTAAAAAACGTCAAAAATGTCTTGTTTTGAGGGCCTTCACTGACCTTACGGCAACAACTTACCACAAATTTAACATTCATTTTGTAAAGTTTCAACCTTCTATATTCCATATACAAAAAGAAAATTGGAGTTAAACAGTTCCTGGTAAGAGTTTTGGTTCACAGCAACTTCCATGTCTTGAAAATCCGCTTAATTTTTGATGCTGCACCTTCACCTTTAGCGATCCAAAAAAACTTAACAACTCATTTTTAGAGCAAAACATTCTGGATTTGGTCTTTCAATAAGATAATAAACATTTGGTAATTTTTGGGAGAAAATCTGAGAGGTCATGAATCACCCCATAATGCTAGGCGTGACAGTTTCTCAGATTCTTGCTCTTAAAAAAGAAATGCAACTTAAAATTAAATATCCTTAGAGTCTTGGCAAATACTTCCTGGGGTGCCGATACAGAGTCCCTGTTAAGAATCTACAGGGCTCTAGTGCGGTCAAAAATGGACTACGGGTGCCAAATTTATGGCTCCGCAGCCAAAAGTGCTCTCAAAGTCCTGGATTCAATTCATAATCAGGCCTTGCGCATCTCTACAGGTGCTTTCCGAACTTCACCTATCAATAGCTTACTTATTTTGTCTCACGAACCATCATTACACAATAGACGACTTAAACTTTCACTCAATTTTTACTATAAGATTAAACCTAATTTTAATCATCCATTGCATTTACATATTTTTCTTCCCTCAAACACAGATTTGTTCCTGCGCCGTCCATCGGTCACCCCAACATTTGGGATTCGCATGCTACAGACGCTTGCTGAGCTTCAAATACTAGATTTTAATGTATATAGTACAACAGAACTTATCGAACGGTGGAGTGAAGTTAATATTTCTTTACTCCATGATTTAGATACATTTCAAAAGAACACTACTACAGATACAGTTTATCAGCAAATATATCATGAAACTAAAGACAAATACCCTCTACATAAGGAAATTTTTACCGATGGGTCAAAATCAACGGATCATGTCGGTTTCTCTGCAATAGTTGAGGGTCTATGTATTTCACAAAAATTAAATAAATCTTGCTCCGTTTTCACTGCAGAAATAAAAGCCATAACTAAATCTCTACAAACAATAGCCCAATCATACCACAAGAAATGGGTGATATACACGGACTCAATGAGTTCAGTGGAAGCTATCACTCACTGCAACAACAATAGCCACCCTTTGGTAATCCAATCGTATTTATTATACAATAGACTAAAAGAAAACAATTTTGAAGTTCTCTTTTGCTGGATCCCTGGACATGTCGGCATTGCAGGCAATGAGGCAGCTGATTCAGCAGCCAAGGCTGCAAGTGCCCATGTCGATGATCTTGTTCCTTTTGACGACATAAAAAATACAATCGCTGACATTATTCTAGTGTTAATAGGTTTTTTGAAATATTACCTTTAAGTGTTTAACTATTGGACTGGGACAGCCAGGGGACTGTGTTTTTGGTGCTTAGATAATTTCTAGAAAAAAAGAAAAAAAAAAGTTATCGGCTCCAAATACAGTTGGGCTACAACGTATTAATGCTTTACTTGTATTAAGAGCGATAATTAGTTTATTACACTTTATTATTTTTAAAATACTCTGTCTGCACAGCTAATTACGATTTTACAGAGAATTGCCCATAAGCCTCTTGGGGTTCAAGTGCCATTAGCATAGTTTATTTTCTTTATGCAGAGATGCCAGAAATAAACACTGGTTTGTACTACAAAAAATGCATATAATATTATGAGAAGAATAAATTAGGCATTATGATGATTTCTTGGCATGAAAATAAATGCGATTTTTCAGACAACCTTGGAGCTCCATATTTCTAAAACTACCAAGAGATCACTTATGACTGTTTTGCTACAAATTTACTACTATAAGAAGGTTATCCAGTTAAATTTTGATAGATTTTCATTCAGTCCCTTTTTAGATACTAAGTCTTAAATTTAGTCTTTTTCTCCAAGATGCCAAAAATTGACTAATTTAAAAAAAAAAAAGACTTTCTTCAAATGTCTCATACTACTTCTGGGAATAGTCCTATGAGATATATGAAAGATTTCAATACCTTTGTGCAATAAATGTGAAGTAAATTACAACGTTAAAGAAGCACAAATACGCAGGGGTACTGCAGACACGTGTTGCGGCGTTCAAGGAACGCCTTTTCAATGCAAAAAAATTTTGAGCTTATGGATGCACAGACACGTTTTTGTTAAGTTCTGGTACAAAGAACGCATGATGTTTTTATAGGTTATGTGTGACTTTGGCGCTCCCGCCTGTGATTTTTTCGCCACATAAAATTAAATAAACATTAACGTTATATTATAAGTATAATACAATTCAGTTTTAATTTTGTTTGTACCAGTGAATGTAATTTGAATAAACGTAAATAACGCGGGAAGTCTCTTTACTATTGTTTCTAATCTCCGTGTCTAGCTTCCAAGTCTAGACTAGATCTACGAAATTGTGCACTCTTAAAAAGTCAAAGAAAAGTAACGGAGAAAGAAAAAGATAATCACAAGACAATCCCAGGCACTCGAGAAGTATGTGTCGGAGAGGCCTATTCTGTATTGCAATTTATACACAGATGGGGTGGATTAAAACACCTCTCACACAACAGAGGCTCATCAGATGGCCGCTGAAAAAGCGGAAGAAGAGAGCTGTTTGGAGGTTCCCGTCATAATGTAAAACAAGAGTTCAGCGATCAACACGATACCAAGAGTGTGACGGCGGGACAAGTCAATTTAGCCTATCATGTTGTTTTTTCATGTGTAATTCAAGAAAAGTCTATGAATCGGTATAGGAATGTACTTCTCCAGCGCCCTCCTTCGCCAAGACATCGGCCTCCTCGTTACCCCAAATGTCCACATGTGAAGGAATCCACTGAATGTGTACATCATATAGAGACAAGAGATGTTTTAGGTTAGGGAGAGGAGTAATTCCAGTTATAGTCTTATCTTTGCGCCAATTTGATAGATGTTGGATGACGCTTCGACTGTCGGACAGAATGCAGACATTTCTAGTGTCAGAAAAAGGCACAATGGTTGTTACGTCCCTCATCAATAACCAGAAGCTCACTTTTAAAAACCGGACTAAAGTCTAGATCTCCGTTCTTTATCCTAACAGTTCCATTGGAGTCCTTGACAAGAACTTCACTGCCCCAATGCGAATCTTTATTTTTGCTACCGTCTTTGTAAATAGGTGTAGAGCCGACTAGTATGCTATTGAAAACTTCGAGAAGTGCAACATGCCGTGTTTCCAAAATGTTTTCTTTTTAATCTTGTTACAATGTGAAAATTTTTTGGACACGGGCTTATAGAAGTAAGCCCATGCTCTGGTTTTGCATTCAAAAATAAGTGAAATAATTGTAAACATCTGATAACTCATTTTCCCGTTGCGCCTACAAAATAATAATAATAAAGAAAGGAAGATACATACTGTAGACAAAATCCAAATATAAAAATAATATCGACTAGTGAAATAATGAATATTAAATAAAACATGTTTTCTTTGGAGACACAACAAATTCCTTTATCGTATATCCCCCCACACTGTATTAAAATTCAAGTTAAATACTTCAAGAACTGCAAATAACTGATAAAATTTTTTATCTGTAGCCGAGGAAAAGAAACCTTTTACTTTCGTTTGCCATTAACCTGATTAAAAAGAAAGTATGCTGCGGAATGACTCACTGTAATGAAAGGCAACACGTTATTTAAATTGCGAAGCGTCCAAATGTAGGAACGCCGAAGGGGTTACTTGCGCATACTGATTCATCGGACATCTGTTAAACTTCGAACTTCCCGCGTGTCCGCATATTAATGATAGGCACTCGAGTAGAACTATCGACACTTACGTGTTTATTCGTCTGGAAATGACAGAAGTATTAACAGTGACATCACACAGCAAATTTTTGGAAAGTTCAAGTAGCGGAATTATTTCCCCTGATATACCTGTAGCGAAATATTACTTTCGTTAACCTGGATTTTGTAAAGATACGGATTCCTTTCATAGAAAGTGGGTGAATCGATTACACGAAGCCCGAGGCAGAACTGCAAATGACATCAGTCGTGAATGCACATAATATAGTCGCGGTGAATGAACTTCCCTTTTGAGACCAATTGCAAAATAAAATCAACTAACCATGTGTGTAATGTAAACATCTGGTGAGTTTCTTGCTACAAGATAATCCTCATCGAGCACTTGGAACAAACGAAAAGTGGTTGTCGAACAAATTGTGAGTAGATAAACATAGACTCACTGAGTGAGAAAATTTTTACTTGTATTGACCCAGCAGCAGAACTTTTTGCACCAGTCTGCGACGCAGATTAAAATCTAAAAAAAATAAAAATAGTCTACTACAAGAGAAACCAACATTCAACATTAGTCATATTAGACTCATTGTAAAATCTACGGCAGCACTGAGAAATGCATAAAAATAACATATTACACATTAAAAATTATAAATACATGATACCTGCAAATTACATTACAGGTAAAAGTACAAATCTTCAGTTGCTGAAGTTAATAGTTTTTCTCCGTAACTATGAAATAGTACCGCAGACTTTCACGAGAACCTACGCCACAACGTTGCGCCGTTTCTGCTACTGGGTGTATTACTATTAAATAATAAAGGTTTGAAAAATGATGGTTCATCTGGAACTAAACATTTTCCTTTTCAACCGCTAATTCCTAGAACTATGGTCGGCAACATTTATTTTTCACAAAAATTTGTGCTGGTGTTTACATTATTTCTATCTTAGATTGCGTGTTATGATAGAATACTGAAAATAAAAACATTATACACATGGGGATAGTTCTATTAAGTGTACCATTACACCTTCAGCAGTTTAATGGCTTCCTTATAACGCTGTTTCATTATTTCTGTAAGGTTTGAGATACATGTATTTGGATGATAGTTCGTTGTTTTTAAAAGAACATATTTTATATCAATAATAATAATAAAAAAAATAATCTTACTACTATTATATATGCGAAAGTTTGTATGGATGGATGGATGGATGTATGGATGGATGTATGGATGGATGTATGTTTGTTCCTCTTTCACGCAAAAACTACTGAATGGATTTTGATGAAACTTTTACCATAATGTAGCATATACATCAGAATAACACATAGGCTATAATTTATAACGTTATTCAAAAAAGTTCGATCGGTAGCGTCTTTTTCATTCCAATTTAAGGTACATATTTCTCATAAATCAAAAGGCATTGACCAAACTAACTCAGTATTTAGTGTATCATCTCAACTCCCTGTCGAAAGCTAAAATTGCGGGCATCATTTCTTCTTTCCGTATTTAATGTCCAAGGCTTTTCTCAAGTCAAATCATGAAGGTTTTTTTTCCAGCTTCATGGGGAATATCCAGGCTTTTACCATGATTTGTATTTAAAACGTTTTGTAGTCTTAGTTGTGTAAGTAGAATATTTATCCTTAAGCAATGTGTTTTTTAATGTGCATTGCTGCGTGAAAATATTATTTTTTTAGAATAAATTGTATTCCTTTGTTAGTAAATTGTTGACTGTATCAATTATTTTCACAAGTTTCGTGAATTTGTCGGTCCTGCTTAATCGTCTAACGGATAAACGAATAAAATATCCTGGAACTAGATATTTCCCATGCCATAGACGCAATGCTAAAGATTCCGCTTAATCGAATTCTCCGCTTAATCAAATAATATTTCTTGGAACCGACAGTATTCGTTTGAGCGGGGCCGACAGTATGTATTTTAGTGTTTTAGAGTATTGGTAATGTAATCGCTTGAAGAGATTGGCAACTAATAAATGGATTAGGTTCAGTATTTTCCACTTTAATGGAACTTTAAATACAATTTTACAGTATTTTTAAAAATTTGTTGGCGTTGATTGGGCGGTACTTACAATTGGTCACTTAGAATACAATCGAACAGGTATCTTGCCGAATTTGTTGCAAAAATATTATAATAACTAAGATTATGGGTAATGTTTTCCACTGACGCCAGTTCTGGCGCCAAAGACTATGTAATAATACTTTACTTCTTACGATATAACTAAAATAAAACGATTGTTGTCTGATATTTGTAGACTGCGCCAAAATCTTAATCATCGAAATAATACTCCCACAGTTGAAGAAAAGTTTTTTTTTTTTTTTTTTTTTTTTTTGGCCGATTCCGTACGTTGTCATTAAAAAACTTTTGAAACTTACGTCAAAGCAGAGAGTAATCCGCATACGAAATTAATCAGACCCCAAAACTAAAATTGCCATTAATTTGTGTTTTTCGCACAAATAATTGTCAAATGCTCCCTACTAATTTCGAAATCACTTAGGACAAAAACTTTTAGCGTCATTTCATGGTCAGCAATATTTTCTTAGCATTAAATGACAATTTTTCTTTGACAAAAATTACTGGCTTAATAATACCTAAGCATATTTGCATAAAGTAGGGAGGGGAGAAAAATTATCCTAGGTATCCCAAAACAGTTACCGCAAATTTAGCGACATTTTAAATCGTCAAAGCGGTACGTTTTGAGTTCTTTTAGTTTGGGGAAAAAAAGCGATTATAAATTGTTTCTCAATATTTTTACTGGCCCAGGCAACGCCGGGTATTTTTGCTAGTAAGAAATAAATAAACGAAGAATGATACCCATTATGTCACTAGTAAATGCTCAAGAAACTAATGACATGCAGCTCTCACGAGGTACAGGTAAACAGGAACACAGTTCTGACACATGACATTGTTTGACACATGTAGCATTACATTTTGCATTAACTTATTAAAGAAATCATACACCTTTGACTTTTTAATTGAAAATGTTTATAGGTCATAAGTATTTGAGGATAAGTGCTTACCTTATCATAAGTGTTTGAGGATAAGTAGTTACCTTGTCATAAGTGTTTGAGGATAAGTACTTACCTTGTTTTCATTTTCCTTCGGCAGAATCCACCGTGGAGCACAACAGCCCTCACTCTAGTCGCACGAAATTGCCCGGGATGCGGAATCCGTCCCTAAAACTCCTGTGGTTGATAGTGTCTTCGATGGTGGCTGTGGAGGAGGGAAACTGCCAGTACTGCCCCACCCACAACGGTCTCTACCCCCACGTTGCCAACTGCAAGTGCTACTTCAAGTGCGTGGACGGAGTGCCTGTCCAGAGGCAGTGTCCTCCGGGCACCAAGTTTGACGTCATGTCTATGCAGTGCACATTTCCAGGCAACACTGTCTGTGCAGGTACGTGGTACTATCTAAAACCTAATAAATACCTGCATCAAAGCTGAATGTATTGAAAAGTCGGACGTACGTCTGTTGCGTGCGTCCGACTTTTCAATACATTCAGCTTTGTTGAGGTATTGAAAAGTCGGCTTAAGTTGGGAACTTAAGTTAATCAATGCTAATTACATAAGGCAGCGGTGTCAATACCCAACTTAAAGGATTTCAAGTTAGGTATTGAAATCGTTGTCTTAAATATTAAGTTTTCTATATTATAATACAAGACACATTTATTTAAGCCGTTTCTTTTAATTATAATTATACAATATAATACAATGCACCATACTTGAACTCGAATATAATTTATTACATTAAATTTAAGTTGAGAAATGCATACATATTTAAAATCGACATAATGACCTACTTACCAATTGCTAATCGCTAAGATGTTTGTAATAGCTGCAGTAATAGTTTCATCATAACATTATGTAAAACAGAAACTTTCAACATATAGCAACATTTTTTTTTTTTAATACTGTTTTAATGCCTCTATAGACTAGTAATGTGCCTTCGTTTTTGAAAGAGAAAAATCTTCAGGAACAATATCAGGGAACATGGGTCTAAAAATATTTCCTATGTTTTCGCAAGCAGGTTCAACTGGAAAATCTGACAATTAATTTCACCACCCACGTTAATTTTGCAATAGTAGCACTGTCGTTCTTACCAGTAAGTAGAAAGGATCCTTCACCGGTAAGTTTTGTACCCAGTTACTTAAACAAAGAGTTGTTAAATGCGATGAGTTGTTAAATGCAACTGAGATGATGCTTTCACACTTTTGTATCGTTTTTTTTTTCTTTTTTGCATATTTTATTTTTTCAAATCCCCAAGCTTTGCTGAATTCTTTAATTCACCCAGTACAGATTGCTGATTCTCCATTTGGGCATGCTTACTATGATATGACATAACCATTATCCCATCTATCATTTTCAGCCATGAAGGATGAAGAGAGCGGTTAATCATTTGGAAGATTTGCAGATTTTGTGTATATACTGAAATTGAACATAAAGTTAATTCGTGTAAAAAAAAAAAATATTAATTTAAAAATTGAACAGAATAATAAGGGTCGTTCCATGAAAATGTCAACCTCAGCCGAAGAAAAAAAAAAATACCGAAGTGAAAAAAGTAT
This sequence comes from Uloborus plumipes, assembly GCA_038373865.1. NCBI lineage: Eukaryota > Metazoa > Arthropoda > Arachnida > Araneae > Uloboridae > Uloborus > Uloborus plumipes. The sequence continues at coordinate 26,237 of JAXGGA010005101.1, forward strand.
CAAAAAATAAATGAATAAATACATAACTGAAAATCATACAACATAAGAAGTTAAAAAAATTGAAAAAGTATTATAATTATCACTGAGATTAGCCATAATAGATAGTTTGTAGTGTGTCTATACTGCTTATTATTCGATGGTTACGTTAGTCACGTCACGTTAGTCACACTCCATCTTGAGTAAAAGTGATACTTAAGACTAAAAAAAATTAAGATTTAATAAATGTGTTTTATGTTTTTAAAAGCCAACTTTACACATTTTTCAAATATGTAATTCAATTTTTAACACTTGCTTAACTTTGAGAAATTTTTGCCTCACAACATGAGCATTCATTTTCAGGGTTGCAAAAATGTTACGTGAGTCACGCTGCTATTTTGGTTGAAAAAATATCTACTGTCAGTAATTTTGTTTTAAATTCTTAGCAGAAATGATACGTAGATACCATGTACATTGTAAATCCACCAGCATAACTAAAAATATTTTTTATCCTTTAAGTTACAAGTAAACACAGTTACAAAATCAGCTCTGAATGTTACGTTATTCACTATGGAATGACTCTTAATAAGTAATAAGAATTGAGTATTTAAGGGTTATTATTTTATTGAAGCTATTAAGTACTAAATTTTTTTACTTACTATTTTAAACTATTGATGTATAAAATATTTAAATTCTCCATTTGGTATTTTTTTAAAGAGTGATTTATTTCTTAATTTAAAACAAAAGGCTTTGCAATGCGATGGAGAGAATTCATGCATACTATCTGTCTGAGTGCTAACTCCATGTCAAAATCTTTTGGTTGCATAGCAAATAAAACTAAACTTTCAATTATTATTCAAGTGCAATCTGTTAATGAATTAAGTAACAAAAAAGAAAGAAAAAATATAGTTTTTAAAAATCAATTTGTATTTTAAATGTTTCACTTTTCAATCAAAATATCAAATACATTAAGAAAAGTTATTTTAAATAGTGAATTTATAATGATATTTATAAAAATAATTTTATTTGGCCACGTTTTGTCTAATACAGTAGTCACAGTATCACGAAATCATTCACAAAATCTCACTCTTGGGTTTAACTTCAGTTGTTAGGAACGATCACGGGCATTGAGGTGGAATGGTTAATCCCTGACACTTCCCACGGTGTGTAGTCATCGGTTCCCGAGGTGCAGAACGCTCTAATTCCGAGTAGAACACAAACTTCATCAACATAAATAAAGTAATTCATCAACACTGCTTCCATAACGAAATTGCTTTTAATTAGTGTTTTAAAAATGTAACAAATGCTAAAACAAAAACCAGTGTTTTTTCTCTTGTTTTCTCAGCACTTGTGACTTACGAATTCTTTTCTCTAAAAACATGCGAAAGGATAGCACACTGAAGTAACTTTCGTTGCTTTGAAAATCTACACATTTTTTTAATTTACAGCTTTCTTTACTGTTTTATTTTCTCTTCACACATTTAGCTGAATTTTAATTTAGTTTGATTTGACTTCTTCCACCAATGTTAAAGCCTTTTATTTCACACCGGTATTTGCTTAAAAAAGAAAAAAAAACCTTGTGTGTATCCCCCACACTATTTTCTTTCGCTTAAATTAATTAATTTGATGCTTCTTCAAAAACTCAAAAAAGAATAAGTGCTTGTACGAGCGTTGGAAGCAACATTTCTTAAAAGACAGCTTTTTAAACATTTTCCTACACATGTAAAATAATGGTGAACGCAGATAATTGTGCATGTAAAAAGAAGTGATGTTTTTACTAGCTTGTGATTCTAAACTGCATAAAACTGCATGAGCATATAACTAAACGTGAATAAAGAATAAAAATACAATATAATAGCGTCTCAGAGTGAACAAAAATCACTTCAAATAATAACATTCCTAGTTTGAGGCGAACCGATGCAATAAATTTTTTAATAGAGATTCACTTTCTAAATATCGACAATTTATGCTCATAGATTAAGGGGCTCATTAAATTCTAGCAAAATTTGATGGAATAAAATACAATCAATCATATCTACCTTTAGCGCAGCCAGACATTTCCTTTGCCCTACGCAGAAGAGATTTCTCGCTACGTTACTAGTAGATGGTATTCGATCGAATCTAACAGAATTGAGTTGTGAAGCATGCTACTTTCTAAAACTGGAGCTTTACTCCAACTCATGATTGTTGTCCACACATTTCTTGATATAAGCACACATGAGTTTATTCTTCCTCGGTTTCATCCCCTTAAGACGTTTTTCTTTGCAGCCCAATCATAAAGACACTTTCATTATGACAGTAAATAGTAATTACAATTATTATTATTCCAGGCAGTCTTCTTCACATGTTGCCAGCTATTATGTCCAACTACAAAAAACAAGGTAATTTTGCAAGTAATTGTATTTTTTTTTTTTAAGCATATTTCTGGGAAACTGTTCTAGTTCGAATTTCGCTGCTTTAACATTCTGCAAAGTAAGAGTGTGCATACGTATATTTTGTGAGATGTATATTCTATGGGCGATTCTCTGTAAACTCGTCATTTTTCACACGAAATCTGTCCGGGCACAGTTTTTTGAAATGTTCGTATAATTATAATACTATTTCTCAGAAAATGAATCTATTACTTTAGTTTGAAAGAGGGCCAATTGAAGCTTGTGTTTTTCTGATAAATCATGATAGGGGGTAAGTCGCCCGCCTAGTATAACTAGGCAGGGGACTGTGCCAGGTGACTGTGTTTTTACTCTTTGTTGCGTAATATCTGCAAAACTAATGGAACATAATTAATTACGAGACTACCTATAAATTGAGGCAAAAATCGTGGACATAATAACTAATATGTTTTATAATTAAATTAATTGACATTTATAAAATCACTTCCCAGAGGACTGTTTTCGAAACGACCCTGATGCATACTTTCATCACAAATGTGGCTCTCAAACTAAGCAAAGTAGCGTTTCAACACCGTTCTCGGCGATTTCGGCAAATTCACACTGATTACTTTAAACTTCATGCCAAAAAGAATTTGCAAAAGTTATAGATTTTTCATATTACAGCTTTGAATTTGTTGCAGGGGATTGTTTGAAAAAACTCCGGACAGAAGTTACACGACAATTTTAAGTTTTAGAAATACATAATTATACCTTATTTCATAAGATAATATAGCTTCGTTATTCTATTTTTGAATATTAATTGCCAAATTTATGTAGTGTTAATAGGTTTTTTGAAATACTATCTTTAACAGTTAGACTATGGGATTGGGACAGCCAGGGGACTGTGTTTTTGGGGCTTAGATAATTTCTAGAAAAAAAAAATAAATAAAGTGTTATCACTCCAAATACAATTGGGCCACAAAGTATTAATGCTTTACTTGTATTAAGAGCCATAATTACCTTATTACACTTTATTATTTTTAAGGGCGATTCTCTGTAAACTGGTAATTTGCTGTCCGGACTGAGTATTTTAAAAATAATGAAGTGTAATAAAGTAATTATCGCTCTTAATACAAGTAAAGCATTAATACTTTGTGGCCCAATTGTATTTGGAGTGATAACAATTTAATTTTTTTTTCTAGAAATTATCTAAGCGCCAAAAACACAGTCCCCTGGCTGTCCCAAACCCATAGTTTAACTGTTAAGGATAGTATTTCAAAAAATCTATTAACAGTACATAAATTTGGCAACTAATATCTAAAAATAGAATAATGAAGCTATATATTTCTTATGAAATAAGGTATAATTACGTATTTCTAAAACTTAAAATTGTCATGTAAATTCTGTCCAGAGTTTTTCCAAACAGTCCCCTGCAACATTTTCAAAGCTGTAATACGAAAAATCTATTACTTTTGCAAATTCTTTTTGACATGAAGTTTAAAGCAATCAGTGTGAATTTGCTGAAATTGCCGAGAACGGTGCTGAAACGATACTTAGTTTAGTTTGAGAGCCACATTTGTGATGAAAGTTGCCATCAGGATCGTTACGAAAACAGTCCTCTGGGAAGTGATTTTATTAATTTCAATTAGTTTAATTATGAAACATATTAGTTATTATGTCCACGATTTGTGCCTAAATTTATAGGTAGTCTCGTAACTAATTATGCTCCAATAGTTTTGCAGATATTACGCAACAAAGAGCAAAAACACAGTCACCTGGCACAGTCCCCTGCCTAGTTATACCAGGCGGGGGACTTACCCCCTATAACAATTTGTCAGAAAATCACAATCTTCAATTGGCCCTCTTTCAAACCAAAGTAATAGATTCATTTTCTGAGCAATAGTAAAATAATTATACGGACATTTCAAAAAACCATGCCCGGACAGATTTCGTGTGAAAAATGACGAGTTTACAGAGAATCGCCCTTAAAATACTCAGTCCGGACAGCCAATTACCAGTTTACAGAGAATCACCCTATAACATTTTTTCTCTTTACAAAAACAAAAAATACTATTTAGCAGTTGTTTGCAAATTAGACACTTAAAGAAATTTAGTCGTGAATTAGTACACCAAAATCAGGGCTAAGGCAGTGTTAAAGTAATAATTAGAAGAAAAACACACAGACATACACTTATGCAACACATGTAATGTTAATCAGACAGTGTTGCATATCCTCTCTGATTGTCCAAATTTCAATCATATTTGTTTGAAGGAACTGTTGGGGGACACTCCCCATCCGAAATTGTTCCCGTTCCTTCAAGAGATTAGTTTTCTTTCTCTAATTTAATGTTCGTCCTTTGTCTTTGTTTTTGTCTCGTCTTTGTTTTGTTATGAGTGTTTTTATGTGTTCCAAAATTATTTTGCAGCTTTTTCCTTTGGCTGTGTTTCAAACTTAAAACCCTCGTTTATATTCTATTTTTGGCAAACCATTCGAAATTCTAGAACTTTTATGTCCTTAGTTTTTCAAAAGATTTGACATTTTTGGCTTTTTTTTTTTCACACTTTAACAAATGTCTGGCGCAGTATAGCCTGTTGAGGCTCTTGCGCCATAAAAACCAACCAATCAACACATATACTTTTTCGAAATTTATGTAGAACATTTTTATTTTCAGTTAGCGAAAGCGTGTTCAATTTTGTGGAATAAGTCTAGCGTAATGTTCTCTCTCTTTTTGGTAAATGAGTGAAATTGTTTTTTTATACTTTCAGGTCTGTTACAGCCCAACTCTCAAACGCAATCACATCAAATAGTTCCTACTTCGGGTAAGTTTTGAGTAGATATATATATGGATATATTCTGAAGTTTTGCATTAAAATGATTAAAAAAATGTTGCTTTTTTTCAGTTATCTAATAGCTATATGAATACCTACTACTTACTATTCATGGCACCTAATACGTACCAATTTTGCATGGTTGTACGTAATAGGCTGTCATATCATCATAATTTTGCATTGTACTCCTAGTTAAATCTTCCAGATTTTTATTGGTACATGTGATCACGAAACTAGAACTGACTTTTTGTGTAGTTTACTATTTCAAATTAATCGTAAGACTGACAACAAAGCTTTAATCAATTTAAAACAAGATAATAAATGTATTATGTTTCATTAACATTTTTTGATTTTAAAACAAATACTTCAACTTTTTAAGCTGTACTTGTGATGAATCTAAGACCATAATTTTCAATGTTTAGTTCATATTGTAGGATGTTTATCTTTATTTTTCTTTTTTTTGGTGTTCCTGCAAAGTCAATAATGGACATTTCCACGTCACATTAGCAGTAAAACCGAATGGCCAAGGTAATTAATTTATATTTTCTGTGGCTTGGATATTACATTATCCATTCAAACTTTATTGAAAAGAATTTTAAGAATTAATTCTAATATTACCATGACTTTTTTTGTACACTAAGAGCGCATAGCCAAGTAAAATCATTTTTTTAATTTGCATTTATTTAGAATAAACAAAAATTAATATATAAGAATTGCATTTGCTTCCCTCTTTGTTTCAAAGAAATTAATTTTTTTCAAATATAGGGACTAGGAACTTATAGTTTAACCGAGGGGAGGGGTTAACATAGTCAACGAAAATTCTTTTATTATGGATTTATGAAGGTTAGTCTAAATTGTTAAATTGGTGAATCTACAATAAATGAATTTTTTGTGTCGCCAAAAGAAAAAAAAAGTGTTTCATTTAATAATTCAATATTTCATTAGTGGACATTATGTTTGTGGTTGTAAGGATAAGTGCCAGAAGATTTTCTGATTTTTTTCCATTTTATAGGCATTGGAGGAAAATGAGTTGTTGGGGGAGTGACAAAAATTAACAGTGGTTTAAAATTTTGAATTTGTTTACAATAATTTCACTTATTTTTCGGTGTAATCAGAGTATGAACTCAATCGTATGAGAGCCATGTCCAAAAAATGTTTCCTTTCGTAACTAAGTGAAAAAAATCTTGGAAACACACGGCATGTTGCATACTACTCGCTGAACGACTGCTGCATACAAGTTGCTGCTTGCATATCAGTCGAGAAAACTGGAACATTTTGTGCAGAAAATCTCTTTTTCCCGTCGCTAGGTGGCGCAACATGTACAATTGGTATTCTTTACTTCCGGTTATTCGATCAACGTGCTAGAGCTTACGCTATGAGGGAGATATTTTTTTTTACAAAGCTAAATTCATCTTAAGGGAATATCTTTGAGATAAAAATTTTACTGTTTCAACATTAAAATATGAACTAAAACTTTTGAAAATTAAAACAGCTGTCTAAAACGGTATTTATTGTTTGGAAGTGTTAATAGTATTTTAAATGATGATTAAAGCTATCAATTAAAAAAAAAGTTTTGAAACTTCAATCATTCTTCAGCTAACATAAAATATTCTTACTTTCAAGTTAATTATTTTCTCATTATAACGAACAACTATTTAATAATTTAATTATTAACTTTTTTAATAATATTTATTTATTTATTGATTTATTTATTTCGAGGTTCAAAATAATACTCAAATATTTTGTACTGAAATGCATGCGTATGTTGCAGTCTATTCTTGCTAAATGTACGTTTCTCTAGTTGAAGGTCAAAATGTAAGGTGTAATTATGTGCAAAAGGTTACCATTTTTCTCTTAAAAGAAATAAATAAATAAATAAAACATGCACACATCGAACGGTACATGCTTTTAATGGTTAATTTTTTTTCATCTAAATTATTACCCTATTTTCCAATGAAATGTCTGAAATCTGATAATAGAAAATAGATTGATAATAAACTTTATCTTATTTGTTTATTATCAATAAATTTATTATCTTATTTGTTAGACTCTGATTTATTCAATATTTTTATATTTTATTCTTCATAAAAATAAATTATTTAAAGCAGTAGTTAGCGGAAAAGTAGTAGGCAAAATGGCCGATTTCACCAAAGCACATTCAAATTAAATAATGTTGAAAGCTCACACATGTATTTAAAATAAAAAATATTTAACCGGAACACAAATGAAAGAAACAATTTTTCAACAGTATTTCTACTTTGCTTATCCCCTGGCTAATACGAAAACTAAAATTATGGCATTCAATCATTTATACAAACTAATTAGAGCAATTTGGAAAAATTTTGAACAAGATATTACAAAAAAAAAAAAAAAAAAAATCAAAACTAGTTAAAAATGGAGTAATAACGATAGCTAAATATAATAACAATTCAACCGAATTACAAAGATGTATTTCATCTATTGTAGTTAAAACCCAAGTTCTATTCAAAGATCATACAAATTCTTATACGGATGTGAAATGTATCTCAGTAATACGCTAACAGTACATATTTATATCATGAGAGCAGACAAAATTTACTTTCAGGAGGGGGGGGGGTCTCACAGGCCTTACATGTAAAAAATGCCGCCAAGAATGTTAAACCAAGGGTTTGGGGGGGGGAGTGTTGACCCCCAAATTCCTGTAACATAATTATTAAACACCCAAAATTTTTCATTTTTTATTTAAAGGATTGTTATCACCCCCTTCCCAAGAAAAATAATTTGTTCATAAATTTGAAACTAAGGATATTAACAACTAAAGACAGACAAAAAGTAATTACAGCAGCTAAAAATACATTAGTTTTAAAAGGAATTGGGGTTTAAGTTGAAAAGAAAACAGACTTAATATGTATTTAATTCAAATATAAAATTTTCAAATATTAGTATAACTAATAAACACTTTGGTAACATTTTTAATTTGAAATTAAGTAATATAAATATCCAAATATTAATACATCTTATTAATAAAAGCAACTAGGTAAGACACCTTTTATATTAAAAAAAAAGCGAATGAATCAAAAATTAAAAAAATACTATGATTTAAAACATATAAAATTTATTTTAAAAAAAAAGGTAAAACATATGTAGTGCACACCACTGACAGTAAGGTTCAGTAGAAGTGGTATTTACTATTTATTTCGGCTGCATATTACAGTAAACAATAATATTTGTTCCCCCCCCCCCCCAATAGTTTCTATTTATTTATTTTTTAGAAAACTGCAAAACGGAATCGATCTTGTAAGCACTGAAATGAAAACATAAAATGCAAAGCATCGACTTTAATATTTTCTGGAATGAATTTTCAACTCATTTCGCCTTCAACCGAAAAAAATAAAGAAAATGAATAACGTTATTTTATTTTGAACAAGTTTTCTAATGTGTAAAAAAATGCACATTTCAGGGCAGAAATCCCTATGCTATTAGTTATTTGGTATTAGTATAAAATTGTTATTTATGCTCTAAGATTATTGTACTCGGTCACACATTCAACTATTTCAGTTGGAATCGCAGCAGAAAGGGTGTTAAAAATAATACTGTCCACAATACGTCTGTGATTAAAACATTGATATTTTGAAAGAAATCATCACACACAGCTCTTTGAACAAAAAAAAAAAAAAAAAAAACTTAGTTGTCAAAAGAGCATAGAAGACGCATCGGTACTTCTCACGGGAGTTTCTATGATAATACGAATGCGGCAGAATAGCCGGAAGTAACTTACACCAATTCCGCTAAGGCGCGCTAGGAACTATGGGAGTTTTAGCATGCCCTATTGACTTGAAATATAGCTGGGCGGAAGGGCATTGACTATACGAAGTGCTAACCTCCCTTATCCGAAATAATTTTATACCAAAATTCAAGGCTGTAGATTTTATGGAGTCTCTTGGATATGCGACAGCCACAGATACAATTCCTTTGACTAAACTTTTTTAAATACACTGAGAGCCAACTAATTTATAACTTCACTAATGGGTCAATCCATTTCAAATCACCCAATATGAATAAAATTTGTTGCTCAACATTTTTAATTTTCCTGATTCTTTTATCATGGACTACCTATGGGTAGACAAGAACAAAACTGCAATTGAAAAAAATTTACATACTATATTTTTTATTTGGCAGCCATTTCAAAATGGCGATTTGGCAAATTTGATAGAAAAACAGGGTTTGCGAAAAAAATTATTGACAAGTCGTTTTTAAAGATATCAAAACAATTTAAAAACCAGTGTATTCAGCATAAAATTACCTTTAAATTCACCTTCTTTAAATTTCCCTATCATGTAAGAAAGTTGTTCAAAATCTTTCTCGCGAAACTAGGAAAAAACATAGAAATTGGTAATTTTTAAGACCATAAATTTTTATGAAGGAAGGGAGACTCAGCAATATTATTTTATGTCTGTGTTTGAGTACTCATAATACTACCAGCAGCATAAGTTTTAGTCTTTAGAATGAACTCCTTTTTTTTCTACGGGTCTTCAAAAATGGCGGAAAACGCGAAAATGCCAATTTTCGTAGGTCAATATCTGAAAAGGGACTGAATGAAAAAAAATGAAAATTGTGTAAAATGTTCTTAATACTAATAAGAATATCTCACAAAAAAATTATGACTGAGACTCAACTGCGTTTTGAGTTATAGAGCTGCGAATTTCAGCAAAAACGCTACCTTTTTTATACACTCGTGCGATGCTAAATTAGCAACTAAGGCTTAAAATTATCTTAACTGACAAAGTTGAATAATGCTGAAATATATAAGTTAACAACGCACTTTTAATTACATCTTTTTTTAAAAAATAATCGACAGTAATACTAGTACTACCGTAAAATGAACTACCGTTCTTGAACTTACCCATATGTTTTATGCACTACAAGGGTGTAAACTATTACGCACATTGATGTTTTTTAAATATACTTTTGTGTTCCACTATTAAATTTTAGCCAACTGTAATTTTGGTTAAAAAGTTGAACAAACGTGATATTTTATTGCACAGTTTTATCAGTTATGTTGTGTGTTCTTCTAGAAAAAGTTGGGAGTTCCAATGAAGTAACCTTACGTACTATTTTCTTTGCGGGTACCCACGCAGTATCATTTTTTTGACAGTTGAAAGGCAGTTTTTGGTCCAGAAGGATGAAAGAAATGCACCAAAATATCATTGTTAGCTTCACTTTTGTCTTTAACTTTTGCCATCCACCACTTCTCATCGTATATACAGGCAACAAAGTCATTATTTGTGAATGACGACACATTTGTAAATAGTATTGAAGTCAGATGATCATCAAAGCTCAAGTCTGAAAGTAACAAAGCACCTGATTTGATTGTTATTTAAGGGAACATATGTGTGATAACCTTGTATCTTTCACTGTTAAACAATATTCAAATCTTTCAGTCAGTATGTTTCCATTCGCTCAATTATAGCTGAAGAAACACACATATATGTTGTTTAACAGTGAAAGGTACAAGAGGTTATCACATATATGTTTCCTTAAAGAACAATCAAATCAGATGCTTTGTTACTTCCACAATCTTGAGCTTTGATGATCATCAGACTTCAATATTATTTACAAATGTGTCGTTATTCCCAAATAATGACTTTGTTGCCTGTATATACAATGAGAAATGGTGGATGGAAAAAGTTGAAGACAAAAGAGAAGCTAACAATGATATTTTGGTGCATTTCTTTCATCCTTCTGGACCAAAAACTGCCTTTCAACTGTCAAAAAATGATACTGCGTGGGTACCCGTAAAGAAAATAGTACGTAAAGTTACTTCATTGGAACTCATAACGTTTCCTGGAAGAACACACAACATAACTGATAATCTGTGCAATGAAATATCATGTTTGTTCAACTCTATAACCAAAATTACAGCTGGGAAGTAGTTAAGAGTTGAACACTAAAGTATATTTAAAAAACATTAATGTGTGTAATAGTTTACACCAGTGGTTCTCAACCTTTTTACAGCTACCGCCCCCTTTAAGATTGAAAAAGTTATCAACGCCCCCTTTGCGGATGGTCGTGAAACTGGAAGGTGAAGCAGTTTTTTTTGGCCGGTTTAACTCCATAATTTTGCCCGGTAGACAGATAGTTCTAAAATTACTATACGGTAAAAAAACTTATACTCTAAATTTGAACTAAAAACCTGAATTTAAACTATGTTTGTCAGTGTTGAGGGAATGGTTAAGGTTTGGGAGTTTTCTCCAGAATTTTTTTCACATTGCACTCTGAAAAACATAACTTTCCCTTGGTGTTGTTAAGACGATGTTGAAGCACAAAAAGTCGGTCAAGTCTGGTGACTCTCTTCTAGAAATTTTAAGCAACTGACTTCCTAAAAACCCAATTTTAGGCTCTGTTTGGTCATGATTGGAGAAAGAGTAGGAAAGTAGTTCGAGATTCCCTTCCGTATTATTAGACTGTCTTTTAGAATGAAGATTTCCATAGCTCTGGTATTGTTTGAGAAAGAGATAGGTGGTTCTGGACGTTTAACTCCGGAAGTTTTTTAAAAGTTGAAGTACTCAAAACGCAGTTTTAAGCTTTTTTTTTTTTTTTTTTGGCTATCTAAATTAGGTGATCAGGGACGGGTGAGGGATTTAGGACAAATCTTGGAACAATTTTCAAATTGACATCATTAAAGCACAACTATAAGCTGTTTTAGGTAGTTACGCTATGAAAGTGAGGACACACCTCCAAAAACGTTTTTGAAATTTAAGTGATATTGGCGAATTTTGGGCTATCTTTGATGACGTTAGAAAAAGCATCAGAGTTCGGAAGATATGCCCAGAATATAAATTTATGAGCTATTCTTACCGATCTATGAGAAAAGGTTTTTTTACCGCCCCCGTTCAAACATGTAATCTCAAGCCAATTTCAAAATATACCCACCGCTCAAAATATGTCCACCGCCCCGATGCCGCCCAAAACATGATCTCAAGATCTTTCCACCCTCAAGAAAACCCCTCAAGATCTTTCCACCGCCCAACGGGGGGTGGTATTGCCCCTATTGAGAACCACTGGTTTACACCATTGTAGTGCATAAAACATATGAGTAAGTTCAAGAACGGTAGTTCATTTCACGGTAGTACTAGTACTACTGTCGATTATTTTTTAAAAACAGATGTAATTAAAAGTGCATTGTTAACTTATAGATTTCAGCATTATTCAACTTTGTCAGTTAAGATAATTTTAAGCCTTAGTTGCTAATTTAGCATTGCACGAGTGTATAAAAAAGGTAGCGTTTTTGCTGAAATTCGCAGCTCTATAACTCAAAACGCAGTTGAGTCTCAGTCATAATTTTTTTGTGAGATGTTCTTATTAGTATTAAGAACATTTCATACAATTTTCATTTTTTTTTCATTCAGTCCCTTTTCAGATATTGACCTACGAAAATTGGCACTTTCGCGTTTTCCGCCATTTTTGAAGACCCGTAGAAAAAAAGGAGTTCATTCTAAAGACTAAAACTTATGCTGCTGGTAGTATTATGAGTACTCAAACACAGACATAAAATAATATTGCTGAGTCTCCCTTCCTTCATAAAAATTTATGGTCTTAAAAATTACCAATTTCTACGTTTTTTCAAAGTTTTTCGAGAAAGATTTTGACCAACTTTCTTACACGATAGGGAAATTCAAAGAAGGTGAATTTAAAGGTAATTTTATGCTGAACACACTGGTTTTTAAATTATTTTGATATCTTTAAAAACGACTTGGCAATAAAATTTTTCGCAAACCCTGTTTTTCTATCAAATTTGCCAATCGCCATTTTGAAATGGCTGCCAAATAAAAAATATAGCATGTAAATTTTTTTCAATTGCAGTTTTGTTCATGTCTACCCATAGGTAATCCATGATAAAAGAATCAGGAAAATTAAAAATGTTGAGCAACACGACTGGGTGATTTGAAATGGATTGACCCTAATGGCTTTCCTTTCTCTTACAGACTGAGCAACTCTTATTAAATTTTATTCCTTTTGAGGACATTAATAGACAAAAAAGAAATACATTAAGTAGACGTTAATTAAACTGTTCACAGCAGAATGGTTTTCAGTTAGTTCCATGAGATTTTTTCTTCTTTTCCGTATTGCTAATGAAATACTTTATTGTGGTGTTTATTTTTAATATCCCGAATTGGACGGAAGAAAAATGAACAAATTACTTGCTCACTGATTGTTTTTGTCAAAACTGCTTAATTAAAAGAACGTAATTCCGTGTTAAATTAATTTTTTCTGCCATTTTATTTCAGGAGGTGGTGGTGCTGTTAGCAGTATATCTAGTAACCCAAATAGTGACTATTCTGGAGGAGGAAACAGTAACTATTTAGGAGGAGGAAGTAATAACTATTCAGGAGGAGGAAATCATAACTTTTCAGGTATTTTAAATATATATAAAAATCGCCAATAATAGTAAAATTTTCTTTGCATTTTTTCAAAATATTCAATTTGCTACCATTGGTTCATCTGACATATGTCCTCGCTGTAGAGTGACTAGTCACACACATTTTGGGGTGTTGTCCTGGTAATGGGCGTCATTACTGCATGTGAATGCTATCCTTGAGCTCTGACGTTTTTGGTAATGGGGGTCCATAGTAGGCACCTTAGTGTGCTATCGAAGCTTTGCAATAACAGATTACTATTGTGCTAGTTGTAGCAAAAAAAAAAAAAAATCTCGTTTCTTGCTTTGTCGCCATTTTACAAAATAAATACTGTAATCAAGATGCTACCTGGTTAACAATATTCCTATTTTTTCCTACGTTTAATAAGAAAGACTGTATACCTGACTTCTTTAAGCAATTGAGCTTGGAAATCATAAATAAAATCCCTCCAAATGACATCAAAATATATACTGACAGTAAACGGAATTGACAGACAGACAGGCAGTGGAGTTTATTAAAACACTTCACGAGAACTATGCAACGCAACCCTGACTTTTGTTCAGTTTTTTTAAAGCGAGCTAATTGCAATCGATAGAGCACTAGAGAAAATCATGAGCAAAAGGAATTATGGAAATATTTGGATTCTAACTGACAGCCTTAGCTGTATCCAACGCCTCAAAAATTGGGCCCTCATTGGAGATAAAACCAGTTTATCGATCTTACAAAAAATAAAGCTCATTTCCCAACAGCATGATGTCGATTTTCAATGGCTCCCGTCTCATGTCGACATCCACGGAAATGAATTGGCTGATACTTTTGCAAAGGAAGGACTAGACCATCCACTCCTCTGCACTTCTGAACTTACATACCTAGAACTATTCGCATGGCAAAAGGCACAGAATAAACAAATGTAACCTGCATTCTCTTATTCACAACTGGTATGTGGGTGATTCTACGGTCAATGCGTTTTTTGTGTCCCCAAAGAAAAAATATTTTTTTTAATTTCACACTCATTATATCACTAGTAGCAGCTATTTTTATGATTGTTGTGGTAAGGGCCAGACGAAATTCCAATTTTTGGGGGTTTTATCGATACCAGGGGAAAATGCTTTGCCAGGGGAGTGGCACTATGGGCAGAGTTCTGGTCTGATTTGCTATTATTTCACTATTTTTCCGGAGTAAAATCAGAGTATGGACTCCTTTCTATAAGACCTGTATTCAAAAAAAATTTTCGCGTTGTAATAAAATAAAAAAATTAAGCACAGCATGTTGCATACAAGTCACACCGCAGATCCAAAATAAAAATACTTCCCGCATTATTTACGTTCATTGAAATTGCATTCAAAGAGGCAATTAAGGTTAAAAATGAAATTAATTATGCTTATAACACAGCTTAAATGTATATTTACCCTTTTTTAGAGTAAAACTGCCAGGGGAGTGACGCCAGAGAAGTGACAAAATCACACATTACCTATAAAAACATCACGCTTTCTTCTTACCAGATGTCTGCATACAATAAGATTTACATTATACATATACGCACATTTATGTAACGATGAAATATAAAAAGTTATACTTACCATGGAAAATACTACAGCGACTGGCGCAGTACGTTTTTAGGCACTTTTAAAGAGAACTGATGAAATAATATTCGATTTTTTTAAAAACCTCTTAGCTTGCTTTTAACTTTACTTAATATTACACTGGTTATTCGCAATCAACTTCATCCTTATGCATTTTTTTTTTTTTTTGCTAAATTTCAGTCTTTGAAGTTCGCCAGGTGATGGTGACACTGTTGATATAGCCCGTCAAGAAGTGTATTTTTTAAAAATAATAATAAATATTTTTTCAATGTTTACTGATGAAATATGTTTCTATGCTATTGTAAGTGTATGATTATGGTAAAAAACATTATGCCAAGTTAGCAAAAACTGAACGTCGAACATGTTTCTATGAAAACTAGTATTTGGACAGGCCAGAGGAGTATACATTTATGACTATTTTCAGCTATAAATACTAAAATAACATCAATGTATTGAATTAATTGGGTGGTCCATATAAAAGATAATAGTCTGAAATGCTTAAGCATACAAAAACATTAATACAATCAGTTTTCCATGAAGTTTTTCCATTGGCCGTCTGAATTCAAATAGCGTAGAATCACCCATGTAGCAAAAAGACCAGGACTTTCTCTATCTCTCCCTGGCGAGAAACAAACCAACACTTGCTTGTTGCGACTTGCCAGTGGACACCTGAAAAGTCTCACGTACGTCTTCTGCTAAACAAAAGATCTTCCAATTTTTCCCAAATGCCAGCAAAACCAGGCATCACTTGAACACATCTTGAACTGTCTAGGGCTGGACTGGGACGACATACATTCCACTACCTTTCTAGTTTCGGACTCCATTAATGTCGACGGATTTATTGGTCTGGTGAGAATTAGTAACAACAACAACAATCTATTTTTTCTAGTTTGATATTATTTTTATACTTTTCTCTTCATTGTACTGGAAATACTGTTGACTGCATAGCTTTGAGAAAACAAATAACTCATTTGTAATGAACTTGTACTTTTTTTTATGTAAAAGTAGAGAACGTCCAACATTTATCATTGTGACTTTCGTTAAATCCAATGTATCGCATCAAATATATCACGAAGCATTTTTTACCAATAGTCTCGCTAATGGAATTCTTCAGTTTTTTTTTCATGTAACAACATTGTTTTACACGGTTGGTAGTGGTTTCACATCACTATTTATGTTTTGCATTCGATTTTCTTCCTGATGTCGGATGTTCTGTGCTTGAATTAAAAAAAAAGAAAAAAAAAAAAAACACACAAACATGATGATAAATAAAATGTGTGGTAGAGAAGCGACACCGATGGAGAAACATAGGTGTTTCAAAACATCCATGTTAAAAATAAAGAACAATTTTTAACATGTTCAAAATTACATTCCACGGTATCGATGAACATCGATTTTGAAACATCAGTGTTTCAAGAGACAATCTGATGCTTAGATTTGTTATTGAGTTAGATTTGTTTTTAATGTTATCCAATGTCTTTGACTGAAAACACTTCCTTATTACTATAACTAGCTGGCATTAATCGTTGCATGTCTTGTTCTTAGTTTCTGTACTGTGCAGGTACAAAATCAACAGATGTTGCCAATTCATTCCTAATATTTTGCATTCAGGTTTTAAGATGCAATATTTGCAATTTTTACATCGGGTACTTATTCTTTAGTATTGCTTAAAGTAAGGGGGAAAAACACACACATATGGGCGATTCTCTGTAAACTCGTCATTTTTCACACGAAATCTGTCCGGACATGGTTTTTTGAAATGTTCGTATAATTATAATACAATTGCTCAGAAATTGAATTTATTACTTTGGTTTGAAAGAGGGCCAATTGAAGATTGTATTTTTCTGATAAATCATGATAGGGGGTAAGTCCCCTTCCTAGTATAACGAGGCAGGGGACTGTGCCAGGTGACTGTGTTTTTGCTCTTTGTTACGTAATATCTGCAAAACTGAACATAATTGGTTACGAGACTACCTATTAATTCAGGCACAAATCGTGGACATAATAACTAATATGTTTCATAATTAAACTTATTGACATTAATAAAATCACTTCCCAGAGGACTGTTTTCGTAACGACCCTGATGCATACTTTCATCACAAATGTGGCTCTGAAACTAAACAAAGTATCGTTTCAACACCGTTCTCAGCAGTTTCAGCAAATTCAGCCTGACTACTTTAAACTTCATAACAAAAAACATTTGCAAGGGTAACAGATTATTTCTATTAGAGCCTCGAACTTGTGGCAGAGGACTGTTTGAAAAATCTCCGGACAGAATTTACATGACAATTTTAAGTTTTAGAAATACGTAATTAGACCTTATTTCAGAAAAAAGATATAGTTGCATTATTCTATTTTTATATATTAATTGTCAAATTTATGTAGTGTTAATAGGTTTTTTGAAATATTGCCTTGAAGTGTTAAACTATTGGATTGGGACAGCCAGGGGACTGTGTTTTTGGTGCTTAGATAATTTATAGAATAAAAAATTAAATAGTTACCGCTCCAAATACAATTGGGCCACGAAGTATTAATGCAAAACTTATATTAAAAGTAATAATTACTTTATTACACTTTATTATTTTTAAAATACTCGGTCAGGACAGCGAATTACCAGTTTACAGAGAATCGCCCATATATATAATTTATTATTTTTGGCTTTGCTTTGATAGTTCCGAAGTATTAGCTATAACTTAACGTATTAAGGTAATGCCAAAAGAATACACTGACCCACTTAAACATTTGTAGGAGATTATCATGTACGTAAGTTTGTATTCAAAAGTGTATTTAATATATTTATAAAAAGATCGATGTTTTTTGGTCGATAGTTTTAATTCGTAACATCAATGTTTTAAAACTATGATGTCACATCACCATTTCTTGGTTCTGAATAAGACTTTTAAAACGTCTTATACAGTGTTTATACAACACCTACAAGTTGTATTTACCAGGAGGCCAATCTCAACACAGTAATCCTTCGTTATATCTTTCTTGTAGAGAGAGAGAGAAAAAAAAAAGGCGCTATAAAACATAGGTTACAAAAAGTAATTTCAATTGACGTACAAAGGTAACGTACACATATGCACCTTTAAAAAATTATATAATTTTTTTTGGACAATCTTTTTAATAAAAAGAAAAGAGAAAAGAAATTACTTACCAATTCTTCTTTTAAAATATTATTTTTTAAACATTATTTCTATTAAGCAGTAAGTAACCGCCCCTAAGCCAGGGCTAAGGCAGAAACATGCAATACACCACCAACTCGTTTATTCCATCCATGGATGGAATAAACGAGCTGGTGGTGTATTGCATTATTTCTATTGTTTTACGGTGGAATACTAAAAGAAAGTTGCAGCTTAAACTGCAACGAGTTTAAATGTATGAAAAACTTCAGTTTTGTCAATTGATTTTGATAGAAAAACTTTTTTTTTCATCTCAGCGATGTCAAAAAAGATATTCATACACAATTTTTAAGGAGACAAAGGGAAAACGCGATATATCCGAATGAACGATATAACGAAGCGCGATGTAATGAGGGGTAACTCTACATAAAGCTGTTCAACATGAGGTCAGAATGTACAATATCTTTGAAGCATCTGTTATTTATGGCATTCAGAAATATTTTGACTCTTTCTTAATTTTCAAATTATTTTGTCTACAGGTTGGTGTAATATTTAATTTTAAGAAAAACATCGAATTAAATCTACGTTATGTCGGAAAAAGATCATTTTTGCAAAAATAATTGTTGACTGTTCATTGTTGAACTAGTTTGTTGATATGAGATGAAATTTTGAAAGACAATACTTAATTCTAGTTTAACATTAATTTATTATTTTGCATCTTTTTAGGAAGACAAGGATTGCAAGTGGACAGTAAGTATTTTTTCCCTTGAATTATTATTTGCATTCAAGAATAGTTGATTATATATGTTAATATGTTACATCTAAGCTACTCATATTAGTTTAGGGTTGTTGTAGTTTTGGGTAAAAACTGCAAATGAAACTTGTCTCTGATGTTTCGTTCTTCAACGACAATAAAAATTCGGGAAACAAAGGTTACTTCATATCTATAGATTTCAAATCTTTAAAACATCTCAATTTATAAGAAAAATTTTCAAACTTAAAATATTTTCGAATATTTGTAACTTCAAAAAAATGCTAATAATAATACATATCATAACTTATTGAGCACATTGTAGTGTTTGAGTATGAATCAGTTAAAATAACAGCTACTTAAAAATTTTGATTGTCTTTATTTATTACTTTCTTCCTCCCCCCCTGCTTTTTTTTGAGATATGCCACTATTATCTATGGTGAGGGGTATATTTAGTGATTGTTCCAAAATATATAAATAAAACACGAACAAGGAATTGATATTAACATTTTATTTACAGTTGGTGTCGGTACACAAAAACCTTACAGTGAGTGTATAGCTTACAAACAAGCAAGAAATGTGAGTGAATCACCAAATACAAATGCGCTATGCAATAATTTCTCCCCTCACCGAAAGCAATGTCGCGCACGGATCAGAACTGGAATGGTATCAGCGAGCTTATGAGAAAAGTTTAGTATAGTGAAGCATGACTTTGACACTGTTTACTTCTGTTTGGGGAAATACCGAAGGGAAAACAGGCGTTAGACTAAGTTGGAATACTTTTGTAGTAGTGTTGCAGAAGATTTCCTACTCAAATCAGCGCAAATAATGCGTCCCTTTTTCATTGAACGCCCCAAAAAGAAAAACAGATTGTCAGTCATGCCTTAACTTATCGGAGCTATACTGTGTTTTGTCTCATTCCTATAAAAAACTTTTTTAACCGAGTTTAAGAAAGTCTTTAATTTTTTGGATTTTTCGGACTGAATTGCTGTGACATGCCAAGCAGAAGAATTCCGATTGTGCTATTTATATACGATCCTTTCCCTAGCATATCCGAGTTCTGTTCTGTGGGTTTTAGGCATGGAGAATAAACTGGTCAAACCATGAGAAGGATTCCATTATCGAGTCTACTTGTTGAGCACGATACGTTCTTGATATGCGTCGTTCATTGTAAAAGAGAAAAATCTCCTTGTAAATAATTTTGCAATACCTTAACCTTATTATATAAACCCTTTACAATTTTTTCTTAGGGAAAAAATACAAGTGTTCAGCTACTATTTGTCATTGCATGTTTATCTTTCGAAAACATAATTTACATTACTTTTGTATTAAAAGATACAACTAAATGTGATACCATTTATTAAACAAATACGCATTTTAAAAAATATGGAAATACACCTCTTTCTCAATGAACGACACATATTTTGATTGCTCTTGAGAAGGGATTTGTCAGCTCTTTCTTGCTACAACGAAAGAGACCACAATAGAACTGAAATATTGATACCTATATTAATCTTCAGAGTTTCATTTCCGATAATGCACAGATCGGTTATGTACCGGACCCGATCATCAAGCTGCTTCTTCCATATCGGAACCTTTTATGATGTTAAATGCAAAATTATTTCGATTGCCAAGATCCTATGTTTCATTTCTTCTTGTCTGCATTAAAAATGTTCTTATGCCCACTTTCTGTAAGGGATCCACTCTGTAAGGAAAACATAACATAGATCTACAAGCGTACAAACCGACATTGCCGACAAATGTTTCGAAAAGTTTGATTTGAGCCCCAGCAGTCATCTGAAGGTGTTGTTGCAATAGAATGCTGCATTGTCTTTTGGTCGCTATAGTGAAATACTGATTTTTAGTTTGTGTAATTGAGAGCGTACCTAATCTTGGTTTTGGGCTAATATCTTTTGTTTTCAAAAATGTACTCCAGAATTTCGTGTATTCTTCTTCTGCTTGATCAATATGGGCTACTTCTAAAAGTACCTGAACTCAGCTTCTTTTTTTTTTCACAATTGTTTTATTTCAACCGACCTGAAAATTAAGTGTAGATCAATAGAATTAGTGAATAATAGTTAGAATGGGGGAGTTTCCGAAATTTCAAAAGCATTTTTTTCTGAAAGAACATGCTTCAAAACATAGGAATTAACCTTTTTTTTTTTTTTTGACGCAGATATTTTTTATGAATTTTTTTTAACCGGTGCGCAGATGTTATTTCGAAAAAAAAACATCTGCGCATGACGTCAGTGGTGCACGTAAGTGCGAAATCTAAATTGGTTGTAGTGAGATGACGAAGGTCATGACGTCACCGATTCCTGCGATTGGACAACTCAAGTCAAGCAAAATGGTGTTATTATTGGAAAGAGAGCTGTTAGGTACACCACTGACGTCACAAAAACCACGCCCCGTTTTCAAGGTAGGGTATTTAAAAAAATTAATAAAAAATAAACTGTTGGGAAAATTAAAGTATTTTCCGGACCCATGTTATTTTTTTATATCATTCGATCAATTTCAGTAACAAAAAGTAGTACTTTTGACTGAAGGAAACTCCCCCATTATCGCTTTTGTTCTCTTGTTTTATGAATCACTAAACAGATAAAATGTCTTTGAATGTCTAGCAGTTTAAATTTCTATTTCTTTAGCATTCAAAATCAAACATAACATATAAGCTGATTGCTCGTTTTACTCTCATAGGTGGTACGATGATGCAGTTAATGCAAATGATGATGACCATGATGCAAAATCAACAAACAGGTTGGTGACTTCCAGTCTTTTCAAATAAAAATCGCAGATACGAGCTTCAGTGTTAAAGATAATTCTGCAAATATGTTTCACTTAACTTCTTTATTACACATCAAAAAGTAGGTTTTCATTGTTCGATGTAATTTTGAAATATGCGTCTATAAAAGTTCTGTGCCGAAATTCACTGTTTTTCTCTCATTTAGCCGATGGTTCGGGGTGTTTCTTTGTCACGTTGTACCGTCAAACGGGACAACCTTGCTGACGGCGCTTTTTCACTTACCGATACGACATCGTGAAATTGTACACGATTGTCGCCATCCAATATTGGCGCTCAAGAAAAATCCATTATTTACGCTACGTGCTTTTTACATACCGATTCAATGACGATTTGTCTTCCCCGTCAAGTTCATATCTTTTATCGGACCATTTTTATCCCCGTCTTTCGTTTCGCGCCGGTTCCATGCCGTTTACTTTCTTTGTAGTTGCGAGAGATAAGGATGACATACGAAACGATATCTGTTGAATGGAAAAACAGAGCAATAGATTATAAGATGTCCTACTTATCGTTGCAGTATTATTGGTCGATTTCCACCGTTATCATACCGTTAGGTGGAAAAACGATCTAAGAGTACTTTTGCTGGTTTTCAAAAAACAATTACATTTGGTGCTCTACTAAGTACCAAAAACAGTTTGTAAATACGGTAGTGTTTTCAACGCACAAAAGCACTACCGGCTGCATAAACTGATTTTGGAACTTAGTAGATCGCCGTATATCATTATTTTCAAAAATCGTAAAGATGTCTCACTTGGCAAAGTTGTCCCGGCTGACGGTAAGAGATAAACTTAATTTAAAATTGGGATGATAATGTTAGTGGAGCAGAGGTAATATTGATATATCCATCAATTCATTTGCGTAAAAAATATATAAATAAATAAATAAATTTCTGACATTAACTGCATTTGCACAAAATTAATCGCACTCTCAGAAAATAGAGAGAGAGAAAAAACAAGCATTGGGAAATTTGTCAACAGGTTAGTGATGATACATTGATACACCTAAAATAGATTACGAACAATATTTCAAACTTTTTAAATTTCGAAAAATAGGGATACGACCCTCTTTGGACTTATCTCTACAATTTGAACATCCTCCCTCTTAAACGTAAGACCCGTGTTCATCTACTCTGAGGTGGCTTTGTATAACGCCTATTCGTTGAAGTCACATGTGGTATAACACATGCTTCAATCACGATACCTAAGCTGAAGCTAATTAAACTAATATCAAGACACTAGTTTATTAGCCCTCAAACACGCTTAAAAAAAGTGAATTAAAATCCGCTTAATCTATTTACATGGATGCGATATTTTTATGCACATATTTGAGCTTCATTCCGAAAATTTTAAACCTTAGCTTTGGCTTTTAAAGTTTAAAATTTTCGATTAAAAGTTACCGTCAAAGGCGACGAGGGATAATGGAAATAAAAAAGGCCACGACTTCCTTATAAGATGAAATGTGGCAGTGGGTAGACTCCACAGCATTGCCAACCACGTTACTTACAATATAGGGCCACGTGGGCCAAGAGGTAGAGTACTCTCCTTGTAAGCAAGTGGTCACGGGTTCGAATCCCGACTTGCCCATGGATGTCATTTCATCCTCTCTGTGCCGTAAATCTGGCCTGTGTTTGTCAGGAGGCAAGGCGCATAGTACGCAGTCCTCATGTATGTTGAAGCTGATGGCTTCTGAAAAAAAAAAAAAAAAAAAATACAATATGGTATATAGTGTATAAGTTTTAAGTATTTGAATTACAGGAAATATTCCATTTTCTCCACTGTACACTGTATTCCGGTCTACCTTACCGTCGTGGTGTTTTTATTTATCAATATTCAACAATAGGAGTTAATAATCTGGAAAATTTGTACTCATATGAAGTTTTACTATTGTTCATCCATACACGTGTGTTTTTTCTGAGAAAACGCGATTTTACACACAAAAAAATCGTTTTTAATGTAAAATCTGCTTGCAATAAGTCTTGTAGAAAAAAAAGAACGCAAACCGGAGACGATTTGTAACTAAGACTATGAAAAAGAGTCGAAATAAACATAAAAACAACGAGTTAGACTGATTCTCAGAGTCAAAGTAATCTGAAAAATCAAAGGAACATCAAAACAACGGCATTGTATTCCACACATCCATTAAAATTTCGGTTACGTTAGATAAAATTCACATGTGCTCTATTTATTAAAAACAATATTAACATATCGCACCCTTTCTACAAAAGTGCCACAACTCAAAAATTGCAATTTTTGAGTTATGACCGTCATTAGGCGTAGTTTACACGTCTCTACCCATCTTCAAAAGAGCCAGAAGTTGCATTAAAAAATCAGCCGCCAAAGGGCAGTTATGGTGTTTTGTTGTTATCAAGATGCATAGGACCCCTTCCACTGAAATGCCACATTTTGAGTTGTCGTCCAGCCGTCGTAGAGTAACGTGCGTAACTAACGATCATAGTTTGAGATGTATCGGTCTTCATATTGACAAATTCAAAAATACTAAAATGTGCCTAGTCAGCCCGGTAACAGGTTTTTGCAATTCCTGGAAAACGTAGTTTTTTGAGTTATGGCACTTTTGTAGCAAGGGTGCGATATATAAGATGCTCTTTATTATTCAAGATGTTTAATACATTTTTCACGATTTTCATTAAAAAAGGTGAATTGTAAAAATTTAATACATTAATTTAATTTCATAGCTGGCTAAAAGATTTTTTGAAATCCGTAAATAATAAAAAAGCTGTTCAAGTAAAATCTGCAACATAAGTGTCATGAAACTAAGGAGTTAAAAGAAAAATCTAATTGTTTTTTTCATATTCGTATTGACAATAATACCCTTTATCTTACACTATTTCTGAATTTAATTCAATTATGCCTTACTTTTTATAGGAATGAATCAAAACATGAACCAAATGATGAATCAAGGGACGAATCCAAACATGGTTAGCCCAATTGTGACGAATCCATATCCGTTTAATCCGCAAAACATTTTGAACCCAAACATTGTGAACCCAAGCATCTTGAACCCGAGCATCCTGAACCCAAACATTTTGAATCCAAACATTTTGAGCCCAAACATATTGAGCCCAAATACGATGAACCAAAATATGGTGAATCCAAACATGATGAACCAGAACCAGAATATGATGAACCAAAATATGAACCAGAATATGAATCAGAATATGAACCAAAATATGAATCAGAATATGAACCAAAATATGAATCAGAATATGATGAATCAAAATATGAACCAGAACATGATGAATCAGAACCAGAACATGATGAACCAGAATCAGAACATGATGAATCAAAACATGAATCAAGGTGAGGAACATTTTTTTAAGACCTAAAGTTATAAAATTATAAACTATCGATCTTCAATGACTGAATAGTTTACTTCAGAAACAAGCCAAACGGCAAGTTCGCTAATTTCAGAAAACAATTATATTAAATGAAGTCAGTGGTGCCCCCCCCCCCCCCACTTTTTATCATACTAAGACTATTTTTCCCTCTCCAACCCCTTCAATTTTTGTTATAAGCGAATATCTTAAACTTTATCCTGTTCCTGATGTTACCGTTTATTTAATGGGGTTAGAAAAATAATAACGTATTTCATTTAAACAAGTAACAAAACGTATTAACCCATTTATGCCCAAGTTTTTTTTAACAATTTTTTTTTCCATTTTTATCTGCTTAAAACTCGTACTTGGAATGGTTTACATACATTTAAGGCTAAAAATAGTTCGCCGTTGCCACATTTGTTAATTTTAACGTCCTGTTTATGGGATATTTTGCAGATATGTGAGCAAAATACGACCTTACTGGACTTTACTTTTGCAAAATAACATTACAGAAGGCACTTGTGATCAATTTTAAGCAAATTATTTTAAAATAGTTTAATTTTATGAAAAATAAGTTCGCAAAAAAAAACTTACTTTTTGTGGCTATCCATGCCGGATCGTTGCTTGACTGATTTGTCTGAAAATAGGGTCATTTAGGGACATCTCGACACCTTAAGGAAAAATCATAAATAACTGGTTAATATTTAAGGATTTTATTATTTATTTTTACAGAAAACAATTATTCCATTATTAGGCTGTACTATTCCTGTGTAATGGTGTACCCTGAAAAACATTATAGGTCATATAAATACTATGAAAAAATAAAAGCAAAATATCCACTTCTCCCTTAACTGCGCGAGATCTCGACATACACATACGGGCTGGCAGGTACAATTCAAAACAATGTTTTTTTACTTCTGTGAAATATGGAAAAGAGAGATTTGCGTAATAAACATATATTAAAAATGCAGCAATATATATCGCCCCTTTTAACTATGTACATTTGTTGCATGTAAACTGGGTTTCCTTCCCATTTTGTACGCAAGCCTCATGGAACCACGTATTACATTCTCCAACACATTTCACCCACTTCTGTCCGTCGGTATCATCAAAGTAATATCCACAGCACTCGCCACAGTAATTTTCACTATCATGGAGATCTCTCGAGGAACTGGGCTGAGTTCCTCCCGGACGTCTAGATCCCTGTGTTGGTGTTTTTCTGCGTATTTAATTCCTGTACTCTACGGATGTTAAAACGGCCGATTCTTGTTTTTTTTTCTCCTATTTCGTACAGAGTGTATCTGTACTACTTGTACAGGAGATAAACTCGAAAATGACGTAGAGGCTGATGAGGTGGATGGTGATGATGACCTCTGAATGTTATCTTTCCGTACCATAACGGTACCATTTGTTGTAGACATAAGTTCAGGTTCAAATATATGTTCTTCCAAAATGTCTGGGTTATATGGATAGATTCCACATTTTTTAAAGCCATTGGTAAAGTTCCCTGGCGTAGCAGACTTTTCCCAAGCTTGTTTGAATATTTCTGCAAAGTCTTCTTTGGTGATCCCCTTTCCTGGATGGTGTTAAACAAAGTTCCTGCATGCTTCATTGTAAAAATGTTTCAGGCTCTTGAAATATGAAACATCAAGGGGTTGGAATTTGTGAGTGCTATGTGGAGGGAGGCATAGCATCTCAATTCCTAACAGTGACGCTTTGTTCAGTGTATCCAGATCTTTGCAGTGATAGGCGTGTCCATCTATAATGAGTAAAATTTTGCCTTTTGGTCTGTATTTGTTCAGATGGTCAAGAAATTTGTTGAATACTTTGCTGGTATCCAGAGTCTGACATCTCTAAAGTTGATCCATTTGGTAAACCTTTGGCATACGACGGTGTTTTCCTAATACCCTTCATTATGACAAAGGTAGGGATGGCACTTCCTGTTGCGCTGCTACAAACCATAGCAGTAACAGTAGACCCCTTTTCTCCTGTCGTGGCGTAGTACACATCCTTTTTGCCTTTGGAAGAAATCACTTTACCAAGTTTAAAAATTAGCTGCAGTCCAGTTTCATTGGCATTAAAAATTCTTGCTGGTTCTTCCCACAGGTCCAACACATCATACATTTCCCGTAAACTGTCAAAAAATTTTCGTACTTCGTCTCTATTGAGACCTCTGGAACGTGCATAGGACAAGCCTTGAGCTTTCCTTACTGACAAATTGGGGTGTCTTTCTAAGAAAGAACAGTCATATCCTGCCATGCTGCTGTCTTTGTTGAACCGGTGCGTTAGATTCCTTTTCTCCGCAAATTTAAATACTAGTTTCCTAATATCATTTATGGTCATGCCAAACCCCTTGGAATCCAGCAGTAATAAATGTTCAACCAGTTCCTTTTCCATAGCATCATCTAATGTTGCTCCCTTTCCAATTTGCCGGTTTGATACTGCACCTGTTAGTACCCTGGTTGGTTGGTTTGTTTGGATTTATTGGCGCAAGAGCCTTATAGGCTATACTGCGCCAAACGATATTTTTATTTAAAATAGAAATTTGCTAAAACCACAAGTAGTAAAATGCTATGGACATAAAACATTTTTTTTTTTGTTAGTACCCTGGTCCTTAATGTATTCTTCGGGACGTCAAATTTTCTGGCCGCAGTTGCAAGTGGCATTTTGTTCTCTTTCACCTCTCGTATGGCAGCCGCCATATCTTCAGGCTTCCATTTTCCAAGTACTCCTTTATAATCATTACTGCGAGGCATTTTCAACCCTAAAATATCATAAAAAAGAAGAAAAAAATATTAATTTGTTCGCAAACTATCGAGAAAAGAAATATCAGCATACAAGACTTACAATGTACTAATCAGGGAGAATTCGACAGGCCGATAAGGGAGAACTCGACTGTCGAGATCTCATAACAGAATGTCGAGATCTCCCCAAGTTACACATTTCTGTGAAAGATGGCAGCACTGCCCTCTGACGGGTTATGCAAACTTTTTGCTTGCGCAGCCATGTTCTTGAATGTCTAATCTTACTAGCCAGCCATTCGAAAATCACCAAAAATCAAAGCCACCGTCCCCATTTATCATTGTTACAAAAGTCAATCTTATACTGCATGCATTAAAAACTATGAAACACTTACCTGACACATAAATGATGGTTATTTTCTTGGTGAATCTCAGACTTCACTACACCATCGATTGAAAATGACGCACTACTCTCAGGTGATTTCAATACAACAGTTTCCACTTTCGCCATCAGGGTGCAGGGGGGTCTACTGGAGGATTTCCTTAAAAGTGTCGAGATCTCCTGAGTGTCGAGATTTCCCTAAAAGACTATACCTGTCAATAAATATACTCTGATATCCAACTAGTGGCTCTAACTGGTTTTATCAAGAAGAAGGAATATTTAACTTGTGAAAAACAGCTTTAGTAAAATGATATACCCATTACATGTGTCTGTATGCAGTAACTAACAAGCGTCCCGTTTTTAGGCTACTGGGCATAAATTGGTTAAGTTACGAGGAAGAAATTAGTTATTAAAAAATTTTGAGAAGAAAAAGTAAAGGAAATTATATAGTTAAATAGAACAAAATTTGCAGATTGTGCTAAATTTTGAGCGATTTGACGTTGTTATATTTGCTTTTATATCTAGTTATTTTGTTATAATTTGAATATTAATAGTTTTACTACGTTTAACGAATTATATAAAATTGAAAAAAAAAATGTATAAAATACAAAGCAATAGGATATTAAAAGGATGAGTGGTCTTGTTCTGGAGCTCCAGTTTTCTGAAACAGTGGTGTCATTGAAAATATATTACCGTTCTTCGTGCGAGCGTTCAAACCCGAATGCCATGCCCGAAGACAACGGATTCATGGTTTTAGTAACAGCTGCGTGCCCTATTTACATTAATAACATGCCACACTAGGGAGGCTTGCCTCTCAGATCGAAAAATACCGCATTAAATTGTTTATTATGAATTACGATACTTATTACTGAAAGGAATATACTTAAATAGAAATACCCTTTCAGTTTTTCTATTGTAATCCTTATCAGAAAATTTTAGTACGATGTTAAAGCTTTCGAAATTTTTTACGTACAACAGTCATACAATCTATTATACAATCAAATGTAAATCAGAAATGATTTACATTTGTTTGCGCAAAACCTAATAAATTTTAAAATTTGTTGTAGCTTACAAAAATGTTTATCTGAAAGTGAAATATAAACGTTTAAAATAACCTTGGTAAAATAAAAGTAAACATACCTTCCCCAAAAGATAAGCTTTCTCTGTTGGTAGTTCCGAAGGACTAGCAATTTTTAGCAAAATGTGAAGGTAGATGTTGTTATTCCTCCAATGAATTTGCTTGACACCATTTTTCCCGAACTATCCTTGCTGTAGAGAAACTGCTTGGACTTGAACACTTTGAATAGCTGCTTATTTTCTTGGGCACTTTCCTGCCTGATGTTTCATTCCAAATGGGCATTTTCTCATATGATTTGGGCCACTACGCTTTGAAACTGAGAACATCGTCAGATGTAAGGTGATATACAGTAAATCGGCCAGACTTACCAGCATGAGCTCTGCATATTCATCAGGAGTTGAAATCCTGTCTATCATTCTCAAGAGACACTTTATGCTTCCAAAATCTCTGTTCCATGGGGAAAATGAGTGGCCACTTACAGAACAGTTGTGAGTTTTTGTTTCAAACTGACCTGAGTCACAGAGGTTTAGTAAACAACGCACAACTGTATGATTCTTACTTTGGCCTGATGGCCCATCACGAAACAGTATGATATGATTCACAAGCCGCCAATCGTGACGAGTGAAATTTACCGCAGAAAGAACCTAAGCGACGGCGCTTGGGTTCTTTCTGAAATAAACGGATTATTTTCAAGGCTGTCAAATAGCATTGCTGATGTGAAACATAGGTTATTTCTTCACTAAAAGATGTATTTACCTTTAAATTGTACAGTACCCACCAAAATTATTTTTTTTTTTTGATATTTTATCGCTTAGGTGGTTTCTGAAATAAACGATTCAAATACTGTAGCCACAAGCTTATAATCTTAAGAAATATTTTTTTTCTTGCAATTCTGGTGATAACAAAAAGCTGACAATAGTAAGGTTTAAAACAAAGACATTTTTCAGTATTTAATGCAATTTAAAATAATATTAAAAACGAAAGACGAAGTGGGGTTTCGTCTATGTTGTTATAATCAAAAGATCAAAGCATAACAACATTTTCACCGGAAATCCACTAAGTCTTTAAAAGAATATACTTACCGTTGGAAAGTATCTATATGGGCGATTCTCTGTAAACTGGTAATTGGCTGTCGGGACTGAGTATTTTAAAAATAATAAAGTGTAATAAAGTAATTATCGCTCTTAATACAAAAAAAAAATTAATACTTTGTGACCCAATTGTATTTGGAGTGATAACAATTTAATCTTTTTTTCTAGACATTATCTAAGCGCTAAAAACACAGTCCTCTGGCTGTTCCAATCCCATAGTCTAACTGTTAAAGATAGTATTTCAAAAAACCTATTAACACTACATAAAATTGGCAATTAATATCTAAAAATAGAATTATGAAGCTATATTTTTCTTATGAAATAAGGTACAATTACGTATTTCTAAAACTTAAAATTGTCATGTAAATTCTGTCCGGAGTTTTTTCAAACAGTCCCCTGCAACAAATTCAAAGCTGTAATACGAAAAATCTATAACTTCTAAAAATTCTTTTTGGCATGAAGTTTAAAGTAATCAACGTGAATTTGCCGACATCGCTGAGAACAGAGTTGAAACGCTACTTTGCTTAGTTTGAGAGCCACATTTGTGATGAAAGTATGCATCAGGGTCGTAGCGAAAACAGTCCTCTGGGAAGTGATTTTATTAATGTCAATTAATTTAATTATAAAACATATTAGTTATTATGTCTACTATTTGTGACTAAATTTATAGGTAGTCTCATTACTAATTATGTTCCAATAGTTTTGCCGACATTACGCAACAAAGAGTAAAAACACAGTCACCCGGCACAGTCCCCTGCCTAGTTATACTAGGCGGGGGACTTACCCCCTATCATGATTTATCAGAAAAACACAAACTTCAATTGGCCCTCTTTCAAACCAAAGTAATAGATTCATTTTCTGACTAATAGTATTATAATTATACGAACAGTTCAAAAAACCGTGCCCGGACAGAACTCGTGATTAAAATGACGAGTTTACAGAGAATCGCCCATATATATAAAGATGACGGCCTCTGTTTACATCTATGTTTGTAACCGATAGCCAGAAGCCCGCATTCGAACTTTTACCAGTAAATTGCACCTCGAACGCCGAATTCTAAATTTCGAATTAGTTATTTTTAAATTAATTAATTAGTCTCATTTTTGGTGTATCCGTTATAATTGAGGGGGGGGGGGGACTTTTCCCCATCCCATAACATTATACATGGCTAAAAGTTTTTTTTTTCTGAAAAAGAAAAGTTTTGGCACGTTTCTCTCCGTTAATTAGAACACGATATATTAATTAATCAAATTAAGTCAATTTTCAAGGCGTAGCTCGACACGCCACTACACACTAGGTCCACTTTCCAGACAAACTGTCCTTTCTTAGGTGGTTTAAATTTGTGTATAGAGTAAAGCCTTGAACGTTGACTAAATTTGAGTAATTAATATCTTCTGTTACTTACTTACCTTAATGTCTTTTTGATTTATTTGGTGAACTGCTTTAAACTTTAACAGGACTTTTAGTGGAATTTAAAAGGTTGTGGAGCACATTTGAATAAAAGAATATAATAGTTTTACTTTAGAGGGTTGGAGTGAATTTAACTTTATTCAGTTGACTTACTTTACATTTATTGCACGGGCATCTCCGTGTGGTACTGCTAGTCTATATGTAAACTAAGAAATTGAAATACAACATTTTATAATGTTTCAAATTAATTCTTAGATGCTTAGTAAGCACATGGCTTAAATTGTATTTCTTATGCATTTTCAGGAGGAAATACGCAGCAAAATTGTATCAACTGTGCCAGGCCAAAGAAACAAATCTCGATTACGTATCATGTGGATCTCAAGAAACCTTTTAGGTTCCGGCTATTTGGACGATGATTGAGCGTTCCTATGTCTGCGACACAACTGAGGGACTCATAACAGTAGCAAACCTAGTCCAGTTTGTTTTTAAAAGAGTGCTAGAACTTAAAATTTTTTCCCTTCGACACACTATAAATGTCGATACAAATTTACAAAAAACGATGAGGTTATGAAATAACTTGATGGCAAACAAGAACATCTCTTTCCCTTCAGTTTAAGAAGATTTTTTCGAATCATTTTTTTCTAGAGTCTATGGAAACAGTTTGTACAAATCACAGAGTTTAAACCAATCTTCAAGCTATTGTACCATATACTAAACAATGAGTAGTTAAAATAAGGAAAGTAAAATAATTTGCTTGTGTTAAGAGTGAACTGTGTAGATTAGTACTTAGTGGCCCTGCATATCTTAAAAAATTCTCAATAATCCAATATTTATTTATTTATTTATTCAGTATACTGTAAACTCTTGATTATCTGCGGAACAGGGTGGCACGGTAACCGCGAATGAGCAAATACCGCAGAAAATTCGAAAAATATATTTAAAAAAACGACACCACTGTATGCAAAAGTATCTCAAAAAAAGTCCATAAAACAACACCTACTTTAAAGTTATAGCTTAAAGTAATAACATCAAATGTAAAAAATAAATAAATTGAAAGCTAAAAACAACCTAATGCATTCGCATTTTTCAGCGATAAGTAAATCACCACCCTAAAAATAAGAAAACAAAAGTTCGAAACATTGTCGGATAGTCGGCAGTTTACTGTACGTTCAATTGTTTTCATAATGCTATCTTTATTTATTCTTTCGTTCACCCAAAAGCTTTCAAAGCGTTTTTAAGTGAAAGGACATAAACTGTACTTGTCGTGAAGTTAGAATGTAAAATTGGCATTATTATTATTCTTTTGTGTACTTTTTGTGAAACGCATATCGCTGCTTGAAATGAACAGTGGTATATTTGCGAAACACTACTTTTCACTAGAGCGTTTCAAAGTTTTTGCAGTAAAACGGTATTTTGAAATACGATGGTATTAAGGGTACTTATGTCGAATCAACTTACAGAGACATAGATGTTCCTCCTCCAAGCAATTTCTTCAGAACTGACGCAATGGCGGCTGTGTCGTTGTTTACTAGGAAAAGCGCGCCAAAATACCAACTATGCACAACGACACTAACGATTGCTGCGTCATATTTTGAAACTAGAGATATGCCGATATTATCACAAGGAAGAGTAAAAAAAATTGCATTTTTTTATTGTAATAAAAAAGATCGATTTTTGCAGATATGCCACTGTTCATTTCAAACAGCGATATGTGAAAAAATCAACATTTTAGTGATAGATAAAATTTTCCGATCTCCATATATTACTTCTCTAAGCCGAATCCTATACCCGGTCGAAACTCGCTCATTTCTTTATCGAATTGCATGAAAATTTATGATTTTGAAGCTTATCCCGCGGGCTATTGACGAAAATTAGACCCACTCTCTAAAAAGTGTCGGTTCGTTTTTTATTCGAACTTCAATTTTTGGGCACAAAATTGACTCTATCTAGCGAAATACTTGTCGTATCGTCTCCATTTTGATTTCATTCGAAAGGTAAAAAAAAAGCGTTCTTTAGAACGTTTCTCGCTAGCGCCGAGTAACGAGAATCTCGAAAATCCACGGTTTAAGCGACTTATAAGCGATTGAAGTTTGAAAAAGGTAAATTTTTTGCTCAACCTGTTAAAATCGTTACCATTGTTGTTCAAATCAATTTTAAATGCTACATTTCAAGCCAATTCTTAGCTCGGTAAACCTTAATTGTAACTTTTATTGTTTCAAAATACTATGGTAGTTTTGCGATAACGTTAGTATTTAGTTTAGTAGTAGCCTTGGGTATTTGATTTTAATATAGGGTATCACTTTTGTAGTAGTTGTAAAAGTGAACGTGTCTTTGATCTCTTTGAAAAGGTGTCAGAACGACGGCAGTAGATGGCGATGTTGTGCAAATGAAGCCAATAAAAATTGTCGTATTAAATTTTAAGTTTAGAGTTTTTTTTTTTTTTTTTTTTTTTTTTTTTTTTTTTTTTTTTTTTTTTTTGCGGAATTCCGCACGGGTCACCTAGTTGTTATTAGTATAAAAGAAATAGTTCAGAAAATCATGTTTAGCCTATTAGATACAGCTAAGTCTTTCATTTCCCCTCGTATTGCGAAATTTGTAGTTAATGATTGAACATAATATAAACTACGAAGTTCTCTGAGACTGAAACTACGAAAAACTTTGTAGCAAGATTTTATTTATTTATTTATATATATATATATATTTTGCGATTCTTCAACCTTTTACGGATTAGGGAACCAAGTTGCGCTAAATTCTACAGCAAGAATTTGGCTTGATCTGTTATGTTTTTTCCCTTAGATTGATTTCGTGATCCAAATCTGGGTTTCTGAAACTTTTCTACATAATACCAGAGTTCCACGGGAAAATTTCACAAATAAGAATTAAAATTGTGTGTCATTCTTAAATAAGCCCTGATTTACTTTGGCAATTAAAGTTCTACATAGGACCTATCAATTGACAGAAAACGCCAAGAGCTGCAAGTTTTCAGTAGGAAAAGTTTTAACTTTTAGTGGTATGCCATATTATTAGACTAGTGTCAATAATGACACTACACTTTCCTTTCAAATTCTAGTGTTATACTGTGAGTGTCTGTGCTGACAATATTATAATACTATTTTCAAAACTATCAACACTGAATTATGAAGTTGACAGCTATTTACTGCTGACAAGAAATTGGAATACCAACGACCTTTTCCGATTTGAGTTATTCTTGCTACAAGAAATTGAAATAGCATGCCACACTCTCATAACAGTAAAAATACGCCCGCAAAACACTTTGATT
Source organism: Uloborus plumipes (assembly GCA_038373865.1). NCBI lineage: Eukaryota > Metazoa > Arthropoda > Arachnida > Araneae > Uloboridae > Uloborus > Uloborus plumipes. Next base: position 61,379 of record JAXGGA010005101.1, read on the forward strand.
TTTATCAGGCCTACAAAGAAGATTCCATTCTTATTGATTAAAATGTTAGTAACGATTTATAAGTAGTAATCATTTATTTAATTGTTCTTTTTTTCAAATGGGGCAGCGTAAGATACTTTTTAAGAAACTCTAGTGTCCTCTATCCCCTTTAGGCTTCTAGGCTCTTATAAATTATATAATGCGAAACTGCACTAAGAGGAAAATAATAATTAAAATACTTTTTGTCTCAGAAATAAAAGCTATTAAACTGCATGGCATGTTATCTGCGCAATTTCTAATCACTCCCTGAAGTCGAAAAACTAGTCAGAAAAAAAGTATCGTTTGTGAGCTCCCAAATAAAGTACAAACAAGTCTTAGAACTATGGTGTTTTCAGTACAACCACTCACAATACCACAGGAGAATATAATAAGAAAATGTAGTTTGTTTCCGCATAAGTGATGGGTCTAATAATATGACACTTCGCTGTATATGGTCTTCTGGCACAGAAAGTACCGAAGAAAATGTTCCTTTAAATTGATTCGCCTATTTGATTGAAAAATCTTCCATTTCATACATATGTTCATTGTAACATTTGGATAATCATTTTTTACCATCCTATTTTAAAAAATTCTGCAAGATATAAAAATGAAAATAACTTTGAAAAAGTTGTTTTGTTCATTTGCTTGCAAATTTCGGAGCACTGCTTGTATAAAATACTTTTCGTACATTGTATCACGTTTATAATTTTTCCTTTAAGCACATTGATTGTATCGAAAATTTCCCACGTGTAAATAATCACAATTACATGTTATCACCGTGTAATTTATGTTCTGCAACACAGAGTCTAATGAAGAGTTTTCAAAGTATTGGGGGATGGTTTACAGTAAATAAGATTAGAAAACTGGACTTGACTTTTTATTAACATAAAATGTTTTATCTCGGCCACGTCGGTAGCTTATTCGTAGGTTTCCTAAATACGGTGCATAGGAAAAAGAAGCTATCTTGCATATTAAAGCTTACAGTTTCAAAGAGAGTGCAATGTGCATAAAAAAAAGCTCAAAACATTGTTGCTACAAGTAGCTTATTTGTGTTCAAAATGCTAGAAATCCAAAAGTATTGCTCGCGTAACAATGAGAAAATGACCAAAAAATCTGTCAGGTTTGGATTTGGAATTGTGTCAACCAAGTACTAATACAGATTCAGTATTTTTGAGACGGCGACACAACAAGAAAAGCGTTTTTTTTATTGTCATATGCGTGATGTTCATCTATTTTTGCGGTTCTTCAGGGCATATAAATGACGTTGTTTAAGTATTAATACTGCCATTAGTGATAAAAGAACTCAAGGACTGCATCTATGTGGCAGTGATGACGATCCAGGACATTACCAGGACGTCGTGGGACGCTATCAGCACGTAAGACAAACAGTAAGATAGAACAGATTTTCTTGTTTTAAAGCTATTTAAAAAAATACTTCACACGTATTAGCATCTGGGTAACACAAATCCAAGTCTTGATAAGTTTGGTTATTTTCATGTTTTCCTCGTAATTGCAAGTGCAATACTTTTGGATATATCTATATATATATATATATATATACAGGGTGTCCCAGAATTGCGCATACAAATTTGGAGGGGAGGTAGAGAATGTCATGAGGAGCCATAATTACATAGGAAAGCATTGACGGAAACGCACCCCCCCCCCTATCGACATAATGAGACACAAAGCCAGTTAGGACGCAACACAGAATATTGTGTAAAACGCTTTATTACACACACAAAAAAATAGTAAATGGTATAAGAACATCACAGGATGTGTTCGAAGTTGCGGCCATTCTCTTGTATGCACGCATGACATCTACGCGACATGGATTGGCGGACATTTTCAAAAATGCCGGGCATTTCAAGGATCCTAGCAGCAGTGATGGATATTCGCGCCACAAGGTCAATATCAGAAGTGACGGGCGTATCATACACTTGGCTCTTCATGGTGCCCCAGAGATAAAAATCTAAAGGATTAAGATCCGGTGATCTGGGAGGCCAAGCGACGGGACCACCACGCCCAATCCACCTGTTTGGAAATGTCCGGTTCAAATGGTCACGCACACACGCTCCATAATGCGATGGCGCCCCGTCCTGTTGAAACCATATGCGATGCCGAACAGGTGATGGGACATTGGTGAGCAGTTCCGGAAGTACCTCCTGTAGAAACACGAGATACTTGGCAGAGTCCAGTCGAGGCGGTAAGAGGTATGGGCCGATTAAACAGTCCGCTACGATACCCACCCACACATTAACACTGAAGCGTTGCTGTGCCGCTCGTGATCGAGTGGTGTGGGGGTTGTTTGAGGACCAAATGTGCGCATTGTGCGTATTGAAGACCCCTTCACGTGTAAAGGTTGCTTCATCACTAAACAACACAGAACTGGCAAAGTGTGGGTCTGCCGCACTTTGGTTAACGAACCACTGTGCAAACACGACACGTCGTTGGTAATCAGCTGGCTGTAATAACTGTACTCTCTGTACATGGAAGGGATGTAGGGCTTCGCACTGCAGTACACGGTGGACAGTTGAACGAGAAGTTCCGCTTGCAGCGGAAAGCGCCCGTACACTGGTGTTGGGATTTCGGTTTACTGCACGCAAAATATCCTCTTCGGCAATAGGAGTTCGTGCTGTTCGACTCCGTCCTCGACCTTCAATCGTCGGTCTGAAACATTCATAATCAACCAGATTTTGATGAACACGCGCGAATGTTCCATGATAAGGTTGACGCCTTGTTGGATATTTTCCCGCATACAACCTTGCAGCAGCACGGCTATTTCCGTTGGCTAGACCGTAGATGAAGTGGATATCTGCTAATTCGGCGTTCGTATAGCGATCCATGCTCATCGCGTGCTGTCTGAGCCTGAAATGAGGAAACCACACTTGTTGATTTGGCGCACGTGCAGCGCCACCTACCGCTTTCCGCCTATGCTTTCCTATGTAATTATGGCTCCTCATGACATACTCTACCTACCCTCTAAATTTGTATGCGCAATTCTGGGACACCCTGTATATGTACCATTTCAAAAACGAATGAATCATTTGTTGTAACCCTATACAAGCTTTCTTAGGAAAAGATTCGGTAAAGTGACGATTTAGAACCTAAGCTTTGAAAAAGAGAGAAAAAAAATGCTATAAGAATATGAAAAATTGGGTCCAAAGTGGTCAAACTGAAGCTGATACTTTGGCCTGTTTATATGCTGATGCTTCAGCCTGTATAGTGGTTCTAACGTCAGTCTGTGACTCAGGGCATTCATATTTGTAAGCTGATGAAAATTTCGAAAGAATCAAATCCAAGACCTGGTCTGTGGTTGATCATAAATATATATTATTACCATTTTGGAAAACTTGATCCACTGGTTATATAAACTTGCTTGTTTCTACAAGAAGACAGCAAAATTCTACAAGAAGAATTTTTTATACGGTTTTTCATACAACTGCAATTGGATTTTTCCTCAGAAGGAGTTAGTTCCATAATTTCTGTGGCACTACATGATGCACATTAATTTTCATTTATAAGTACTATTTATGTTTGGGATTGTGACAGCTGCCTTGGGCATGTGGCCTGAGAGGAAAAAAAAGGGGTGCTAAGTACACGATATTGAAGACCTAAATGACATACCGCTCATGGGCTGCAATAGTAGCTCAACTCAAAAAATCATATTTTGAAAAAAATGGGCTTAAATTTTAAATTGCTCAGGAAAATGCATTAGATGCTTTGTTTGTCATATTACTGTGTAATACAAAATTATAAGTTGTGCTAGTATTGCTGCTGAAAAGAATGTATTTTCGTATTTACATTTGTTTTTAGTCCAAAAGGCATGTTTTTTGAGTAGTGACACTTTTGCAGCCCATGAGCGATACAATGCCTTGCCTTAGTCTCCCCCCTCCCCGCCCAAAAAAAAAGTAGTATCACCCCATGTTCTTCGCCATCTAGCGAGAGTTTCAGTGGAAGTAACTGAGGCACCACTCGCCAAAGGAGGTCATTTTCTAAATTGCTCTCGTGCTATTTTATAATGTCTGAAAATTATCCTTCATGGCAGATGTACATTATGTGCAGATGTACCATGATTTATTAAAAAATGTAGTTGAAATCAAGTTAAAGATCCAAACTAAAACAAACTTACCTCGTACATTACAGCAATTCTAGTTTGTGATTTTCTTTGAAATTGTAGTAGTGTTACTGCAGGTGGTTATAATTTGCTCTCAATTTGTCTTTTGATGAAAATGACTCTTTGTGGCAGGTATCGTATTGCATTATTTATATTGTTTGTAGAATGTCATTAAAATGTTTTAATGTATTTATTGTCAAGTCTTTTTTGTTTCGCTTGCTTATTTTATCGGTTGACAATTACATTTACTGAAATATATTTTACCAATTTTAAAGCATTTCCGCAGCTTTATTTTCTGGAAAGTAGCAGCTAAAAACTTCATCGAATGCAAAGATTTTTCTTCTCTACGTCGGCTGGGATACAAGCAATGCAGATGTATTAACAAGTTATTTTCAAGGGGGAGCTTATCAACCAAATATTTTGTACATGTTTTATAAAATAATCTTGCTCCCATATTAAATTCCTACTTTTCTGCGTCATTAAACTTGGATATCTTTGTGAAAGTGTCCAACCCCACTTCAACATTCTTTAGCCAATTTTTACCACTTTCAATGTCAATTGACTTTAATATAACTGTCTTGAAAAGCATAAAACTTCAATAGGGACCCATTATTTTTTAAGAGCCGTTTTTTTTAAGAATCAAATAGTAAAAAAACTTACCTTTTTTTTATTTTGCTGAAAATTTCAGAATATGGTCTTTATTTAATATTATTAAACACGTGTTTTTTTATTTTTACAAAAAAAAAAAAATTTCTTTCCATTTTGGGAGGTCAAAGTTAGACTTTGCTCTTTTTTTCAATAAAAACATGCCAACTTAGATAAGCTAATACTTTTTGCTTTAGGAGTGAACAGTGGAACTAACAATTATTTTGTGTTCTATTATATCCCCATTAACTTTAAGTACATAAATATTTATGGACGAGTCTTGGCGCAAAGGTCAGAGATCACTCAAAGTTGTACGAAAAATATTTTTTTAAAGTAACTTTGACCGAACAAATCTTTTTGTGGTAACAGTGAACCACTCTAGTGTATGTATCAGTTAATATCCACTAAAAAGTAGTATCAAAAAACATAAAGATATGTGTGGTTGATATTTTGCACATTGAAATATGACTCTGAAATTGCAGAAATATCAAAATTACATGACTTTGAGGGTCATTATCTTCTTGCACCATGAGTGACCAGATATAAAACTAGTTGGAGTAGAAGCCTTTCTTGTCCCAGAAACACAATCAGTTGACAAACCTATGGCTACTCTTTCAGTTTTTGCATAAATCGGCTCTAAACTTTGCAAAATAAGTGTTTTTCGAGAAAAAAAGGCCAATAACCTGTTTTAAAATATATATTGCTAGTATTTGTAGCACTATTATACCACAATTTCCTAACGAGATGAAATGACATCTAAAAATTGTTATATAGTTGAAACCAAATTGAAAATGAACTCCCGAAAATACTCAGTATACGTCAAAAACTATATTTTTTTTATTTGTCCAGACGACGTTATTTGTTACATCTCTTTATTCCGTTCGTCTCCAACATGGTAAGCAATTCATGAACTTCTTGTCGTTCTAGTTGCTGTGAAACAGGAAAACAATGCATCTTAAGTCTGATGTAAAGTAATATATCCTGTCATATCAAGTTATATAATGCTAAAAGAATATTTGAAATGGATAATAGACATAATCTAACAAAAAAAAATACTTGTTCAGCTGTGCCCTCTTGCTCGATTGTCGTGAATGTCATTAAAAATTTCCAGACCTGCACTGGGGAGCTTTTAAGATTATGTCTATTATCCATTTCGAAATATTCTTTTAGCATTATAAACTTGATGTAACAGGATGTATTACTTTATATCAGACTTAAGATACATTGCTTTCCTGTTTTACAACAACTAGAACGACAAGAAGTACATGAATTGCTTACCATGTTGGAGCCGAACGGAAAAAAGACATTTAACAAAAAACGTCGCCAGGACAAATAAAAATACAGTCAAACCTGTCTATCTCGAATTTCAAGGGAAGGAAAAAAAATTCGAGATAAAGAGGTTTCGAGATATGGAGGTTTTGAGAAACTATTTGAAATTTGATGAAAATTTGAATTTTTTACTCAACAATAATATATACAACAAATTAAAATTCTTTTGCATTAGTTTTTCTCAGTATTTATTTACAATTAATTAAGTAAATACTTTGTTACAAGTTAAAGGAACAACTATGATTGAAATGGAATTTTAAGCATACCTTTCTTAAGTAAAATAGTCTTTCATTGTTTTTTGGTGCCTGATTTTCTTTGATTCAACTATCCTCTTAAGGTTAGCAATTGCTGAAAATCCATCTTGGCCAACATGTTCTTGGTATTCGAGGAAAGTTGTCAATGTCTCAAGAGCTTTTTCTGCTTCTTTTGCAGTCACTTTAGGTGCATCTTCCTGGATCTCCTCTTCTTCTTCTGAATCAGCTCTTAAATTCTCCACGATTTCAGCATCGGTTAAGGCTCCAGATGTGGCCAGAGAATCATCAACGTCTAGAAATTCTTCAAAAGTAATGTCAACGTTCATCCGATCCTTAATGATTTTCCAGTCTTGGGCACTTACGGCATTTTCTTCGGTCATTGTGTCGACAGTTGCTTGCTTTTCTTCCTCTTCAACACAATCTGCATCATTTTTACCGCTTTCTTGCTCTTGGCATCTATGTTTGAAACCAGCTTTACTGAAGCAATTTTGAATTGTAGTCTCAGTGACATTTCTCCAGGCATAATCCACCATCCTCATAGCATCCAGTACGTTTATTTTTGGAAGAGTGTCCCCTTCATCAATAGCATCTAGAAGTTTGCGAACTAACTGCTTTCTATATCCAGCTTTGAAGCTACGAATTATGCCCTGATCTAGAGGCTGTAGCTTCGAAGTTGTGTTAGGTGGCAAAAACTTCACAGTGACATTTTTCAAAGTCGGGAGATCTGAATGCGCACTGCAGTTATCCACTAAAAGGAGAATTTTATGTTTTTTCAGCCGCATGGTCTTGTCGAGATTAATTAGCCAGTCACTGAATATTTTACCCGTCATCCATGCTTTTTTATTTGCTTTATAGGTAAAGGGAAAAGACTTGATTTTGGCGAAACACCTAGGTTTCTCGGAACGGCCGATCATCAGAGGAGGAAGTTTCTCTGAACCATCTTCATTCGCATCCAAAAGTACCGTCACTCGAACTTTGCTTTGCTTTCCTCCTCTACATTCTTCGTTCTTAAATGCAGCCGTTTTATCCGGTAGGCATTGGAAAAAAAGTCCAGTTTCATCTGCATTGAAAACATTCATCGGCTCAAAATCCTTTACCACGGAAGGAATTTCTTTTATCCAGTCTGCACAAATATTTTCTGGTACAGAGGCACTTTCACCACAAAGTTTTCGGAAAACAATGTCGTGTCTATTTTTGAAACTTTCCAGCCATCCATTGCTGCCTTTGAATGCCTCGCCATAGCCAAGTTGTTTGGAAAAATCTTCCGCCTTACTTTGTAACATTAATCCACTTATTGGAACACCTTGGTCTCTGCATTGGGTGAACCATTTTAACATGCAATCGTCCACATCCGGAAAAGCACATGTTCGAATTTTTTTCGCAGTTTTATTTAGCTGAAAATTTTGCTCCACCGTCGTTCTGTTTTTAATTATCGTTGAAAGCGTACTAGCCGGAATACTAAACTTAGCAGCGATTTCATTTCTTTTCATTAATGGATTTCCGTCCAAAAATTCTAGAATTTTCATTTTTTCATCATTTGAAAGAATTTTTAACTTTCTTTTCACGCCTTTCTTCTCAGACATTATCAAAATTTTAAGCAAGAGAGCAACCACAGAACTGTAACCCAAAAACAGAGTGAAATGGCTGTTAATTTGTATGACCTTTAAGCATGAGCTTGAAAAGTTCACCCCACGTGTCAAATTTGTCACGTCCACCTCCCACCTCATTGTCCCACTCTGTGCCACCTGCTCTTCTTCCGAGAAAGCTCTCGAAATCACTGTCCTTTCGATAGTCTTCCAAGAAAACCTATTCCCGGAACGCATTCCTCCCATTTTTCCATTGCCCCCTCTGCCCTTGAGAACAATGTCACTGTTTCTGAGTGAAAAAAAAAAAGTTTTTGGTTGCTATTTTTCGGATTACTGGGCTTCGAATTCGAAAATCTGCATCGCTGAAATTCGAGATATAGAGGTTTTCGTTAACAAAAATTCGAGATAAACTTGGAAAATACATTGATTTTTGGCAGCAAATGCAGGGAGATTAAAAAATTTCGAGATAGACGAGTTTTCGAGATAAGCAGGTTCGAGATAGACAGGTTCGACTGTATATAGTTTTTGACGTCCATCTTTAGATGCCATTTCAGCTAGTTAGGAAATTGTGATATAAGTGTGCTACAAATAATAACACCATATATTTTAAAACAGGTTATTGGCCTTTTTTCTCTAACACCGAAAAATACTTATTTTGCAACGTTTAGAGCCGAATTATGCAAAAATTGAAAGAGTAGCCATAGGTTTGTTAACTGATTGTGTTTCTGGGACAAGAAAGGCTTCTACTCCAGTTAGTTTCCTATCTGGTTACTCATGGTGCAAGAAGATAATGACCCTCAAAGTCATAAAATTTTGCGATTTCTGCAATTTCAGAATCATATTTCAATGTGCAAAATATCAACCGCACATATCTTTATGTTTTGGATACTGCTCTTCAGCAGGTGTTCACTGATATATACACTACAATGGTTCACTGTAGCCATAAAAAGATTTGGTCGGTCAAAGTTGCATTAAAAAATTATTTTTCGTACAAATTTAAATGACCTCTGACCTTTGCGCCAAGAGTCGTTACACAAATATTTATGTTCTCGTACACAAATATTTATGTTCTTACAGTTAGTGGGGATATAGTAGAATACAATAATTGTCAGTTCCACGGTTCACTCTCCTAAAGCAAAAAGTATTGGCTTGTCTAAATTGGCATGTTTTTATTGAAAAAAAGAGCGAAGTCCAACTTTAACCTCCCAAAACGGAAAGTTTTGTTTTTTGCAAAAATTAAAAAACACGTGTTTAATAATTTTAAATAAAGACCATATTCTGAAAGTTTCAGCAAAATCAAAACTGTCAAGCTTTTTGACTGCTTGATTCTTAAAAAGCGATCTCAACTCTTTATGCAACATGAATTAAAGGTGTATCAGTTTGAAAAGTGCACAAAAATTGGGCAGACAAATCGGAAGCATTTTTCAAAAGTAGCACCTTTGCTAAAAGTAGCTTGTCATGAGCTAATGCTTCTTTAATTCTTTTGGTTGGTTGGTTGATTGGTTTTTACTGGCGCAAGAGCCCCTACGGGCTATACTGCGCCAAACAATTGTTTATTTACTATTGTTTAAATTGTGACCAAAATGAATATATAAACAGGAAATAGATTAAAAATGCATGGTAAAATATAAAATTGAAACATACACTTAAGTAAAATGTATTTAAAAGTATGGGAAAAACAGTACATGGTACGTCATTAAGTCAGATATTAAAAAGTAACATACAGAAAATTACGAAACAAGTACAGACACAAACATATACTATATTAAAAAGGAGAAATCAATCTCCTGTAAGAAGGAGAACAATTTGGGGTGGGGTAAGTCTCCCAGCAACTCCTTTAAAGACGGATTAAAATGGTTAAAATATTTAAAACGTATATGATTAAAATTTGGGCAGTTACATAAAATATGTAACACTGTCTGATTGACATTACAATTAATACAAATTGGTACTGTTTCTTGGCAAAGAAGGTATTTATGAGTCAGTCTTGTATGGCCGATGCGTAGACGTGCTATTATTACTTGTTCTCTTCTTTTAAAATGTAAGTGTTTGAAACCATTTATGAAGGGTTGAATGGAGTGCAGTTTGTTATGTATTTCTCCATTCCAGTCACGTTGCCATGAGTTGTTCAGACTATCTGCAATGCATTGTTTTATATCTTCAAATGGTACAAAATGTTCGATATGTGTTCTTGCAGCCTTGGCAGCAGCATCGGCTACCTCATTGCCAGGTATTCCTACGTGACCAGGAATCCAACATAAAAGAACCTCAAAATTGTCTAATTTTAGACTATTGTACAACTGAAACGATTGTATAACCAAGGGGTGACTGTTGTTGTTGCAGTTTTTGATGGCATCTATTGAACTTTTTGAGTCTGTGTATATCAACCATTTTTTGTGCTGTGATTGGGATATTGTTTGCAAAGATGTGACTATAGCTTTTATTTCAGAGGTGAAAACTGAACAAAACGTACTTAATTGTTGTGAGAGAGTTAGACCATTTATTACTGCCGCAAAACCGACGTGATCGTTTGATTTTGACCCGTCAGTGAAGATTTCGTTGTATGTAGAATATTTTTCTTTTATTTCACAGTATATTTGTTGGTAGACTGAATCGGCTACGGTGTCTTTTTTGAATTTATCAAAATCATAAAGAACTGAAATATTATCTTCGGACCATGGTTCTATAAGTTCTGGGATGTTATAAGTATCTAAATCTGAAATTTGCAGGGAATTAAGTGCTTCTCGCATTCGGATCCCAAACGTTGGGGTGACCGATTTACGACGCAAAAACAAATCTGTATTGGATGGATGGAAAATATGTAGATGTAAGGGGTGGTTCGTATTTTGTTTAATTTTGAAATAAAAGTTGAGAGAAAGCTTTAGTCGTCTATTATACAGTGAAGGTTCGTGAGCTAATATCTGTAGGCTATTAATAGGCGACGTTCTGAAGGCACCTGTGCAGATGCGCAAGGCCTGATTATGCACCGGATCCAGGGCTTTCAGATAGCTTTTGGGCGCTGAGCCATAAATTTGACAACCGTAATCAAGTTTTGAGCGTACTAGGGCCCGATAGATTGATAACATGGACTCTGTATCGGCACCCCAAGAAGTGTTAGCTAAGACTTTGAGAATATTCAATTTTAAGACACATTTCTTTTTCAAGTTTTGTATGTGCGGTATAAATTTAAGTTTATTGTCAAGGGTTAGACCAAGAAACTTTCCTTGATCTTTAACAGCAATTGGAAAGTTATTGATATGTAAGCTTGGGTCTGGGTGGTAACCTCTTTTACGACAAAAATGTATGCAGAATGTTTTTTGCGGGGAAAATGAAAAGCCGTTCTCCTCTGCCCATAGATAAACTTTGTTGATTGCTATTTGTAATTGTCTTTCAATTATACTCATGCTCGATGATGCAAAAGCCATCTGAAAATCATCAACGAACATGGTACCCTTTACAGCAGGAGGCAGTTGTTCAAGTAAACTATTAATGGCTATTAAAAAAAGTGTTACGCTCAGCACACTTCCTTGGGGTACACCTTCCTCTTGAATGAAGGTATCCGACATGGCAGATTTGACACGTACACGAAAAGATCGATGCTTGAGAAAGTTGGAGATAAAAATGGGTAGATTTCCTCGCAATCCATATTCATGTATGGTTTTGAGGATCCCATATCTCCATGTACGGTCGTATGCCTTTTCCATATCGAAGAATACGCTCACAAGGTGTTTTCTTGTCAAAAATGCTTCCCTTATAGATGTTTCTAGAAGCAACAGGTTGTCGATGGTACATCGGCCTCGCCTGAATCCACTTTGGTTTGATGACAGTAAATAATTCGATTCCAGAGTGTACATAAGTCTGGCGTTAACCATCCGCTCCATTAATTTGCAGAGACAGCTGGTTAAAGCAATTGGTCTATAACTTTCGGGAAGGTGGGGATTTTTATTTGGTTTCAGTAAAGGAACTATAGTTGCTTGAGTCCAGAGTTTTGGAAATGAGTGCTCAGACCAAATTCGATTGAAAAGGTAAAGGATATTATGTAAAGAGGATGTGCTTAAATTTTTAAACATGCAATTGTGAAGTTCATCAGGCCCTGGTGAAGTGTTTTTTGTTTTTTGCAAGGCAATCATTAATTCCTTAAACGTAAAATTTGAATTGTAATGTTCATAAGAATTTGTTTTAAAATTAATTATTTTTTGCTCTTTCAGCAATTTTGAAGCAAGAAATTTTTGACTATAACCGTCTGCCCTGGAGACTTCTGCCAGATGAGTCCCCAGGCAGTCAGCAACTTCTTTGAGATTTGAAATTGTTCGACCATTTTTCTCTAAAATAGGTGCGCAAGATGTATTATAATTGCCAGCGATTTTTTTTATTTTGCTCCATATGGTTTTAGATGGAGTGGACGTCGTGATGGTGCTGACATATAGTTGCCACGAGTCCCGCTGGCTTTTTCGTCGAATCCTCCGAGCTTCAGCACGAGCTCGTTTGAGTGCCACAAGATTTTGTGTGGTCGGATAACGACGAAATTTGTACCATGCTTTTTTCTGTTTCTTATGGGCTACCTGACAATCAGAATTCCACCAAGGTTTAGGAAATTTGATCCTGCCCTTAGTGGTTCTTGGAATAGCAATGTTCGCTGCATTTAGGATAATGTCTGTTACTCGGCTTACCGCTACATCAATGTCAGATTCATTCACAACTTCCGATGTTATTTCGGCCAACTGGGTAAATGCTGCCCAATCAGCTCGATCAAGGCGATAACGGACTTGCTGCTGCTCATTGTAGCTGCAGCGTCCGGTAAAAGTTAACTTGATCGGGAAGTGGCCACTGGTGTAGAGACCACCTTCCACCTCGAAATCCCAGTGTGGCAGAAGCGAAGGTGAGCATATTGACAAATCGATGGCATGGTAAGTCTGCGTTGGAAGATGAAAATATGTATTTTCACCGTTGTTAAGGATGCATAGATCATTGTCACCAATAAGATTTTCTATTATCAATCCTCTGCTGTTTGTGGCTGGACTCCCCCAGAGAGGATTGTGGCCATTGAAATCCCCCAAGATGATAAATGGGGGTGGAAGTTGATCTATCAATGTCTGCAATTCCACGCTTCTCAAATCGTAAGAATTTGGAATGTACACAGAGCAAACTGTGATGAGCGATTGAAGGTGAACTCGCGCAGCTACTGCCTGAAGGGACGTGTTGATGTTGAGCTGGCTAGATGCGTAATCATTAGAGATTAGCAATGCCACTCCTCCACAACGACGGTCACCTGACAAGCAGTCCTTGCGGTATATGTCAAAACCTTTCAACCTCGGTCTATCAACAGGCAACATGAATGTTTCTTGCAGACAGAAAATGGCCGGTTGGTGATATTCGACAAGATCTTTGACGTCCGTGACATTATGCGAGTAACTCTGACAATTCCAAGATAAAATGTTCAGGGCCATGGAAAGAAAAAGAAGGAAAAACGGCCAAAGAAAAGAACGGCAGCTCATGAAGTAGGAGGGTCCGACCACCCTTCGTCGTCGGATGGCGGAATTTCCTTAAATTCAACATCTTCATCTTCATGAGGAATTATTCGAGAGGATTTAGAAAGTTTTGTTTGCTTGCTAGGGCGCAAGAAGTCCTCTTTTTTAAAACCAAAAAATTTTGGGGGCCTCGATTTAGCGGCTACCCCAATCTTAGCACGCGATTGTATGAGTTTCTTTTTTTCAACACATTTTTTTTTGTTTTTGTTCATTTACTTCGTTTAATACCAATACATTTGTCGAACTGGTACTAGGTTTTTGATATGTTTGCATTTTATTTTCATTATAATTTTTTTGTGGCGGTTTAGAATTGGTGAGCTGTTTATTTGTTGGGGTGGGTGAGAAAGATACCTTAGTGCTGGTTTTTGTGTTTACTTGAGGATCTGTTTGTGTGCTTGTGGAATTGAATACCTTTTTTACTGCTGCAGCATATGAAAGTCCAGCTGTAGGTGAGCGGGATTGAACAATTTTTCTTGCGTCTGGGTATGATATTTTTTGGGTAGTTTTAATTACCTGTATTTCTTTTTCGGAGAGCCATGTTGGGCACTTTCTAGAGTATGAGGGATGATCTCCCTTGCAATTGACACATTTACATTCCTTGGTGCATTCATTGCTATCGTGGCCGGGCTCAGCACATCTGGCACAAGTATTTGTACCACGGCATGATAGCTTGGAATGACCAAACCGCTGGCATTTGAAACACCGTAGCGGATTTGGAATGTATGGTCTAACTGAACAGGAGAGATAACCAGCTTTAACACGTGAAGGGAGGATAGGCGTACTAAAAGTCAGAATGACATGTTTCGTATTCTGCACTTCGCCATTGCGTTTAATAGTGATCCTTTTCACTCCACTTACGTGTTGATCTTTCATTTCCTCTAGAATTTCCTTCTCGGATGTATATAGAAGGTCGGGCTCTGAGATGATTCCGCGTGAAAAGTTTAATGTTGAGTGAGCTGTAACTGTACAAAGATATGAGGATAATTGCTTAATTGCAAGTATGGGTGCCACTTGTTTAGGGTGTTTTATTTCCACAAGGAGTTCACCAGAACGTGTTTTTTTAATGGATTGAAATTCACCGATTAGACCAATCAAAGCTTTGTTAATTATAAACGGAGAAACAGCAGTAAATGTAAGATTTTCATTTCTTTTTATAATAAAAAATTTAGGATTGCTCGATGACATAACATTCTGACGCTCCCCACGTGGAGGAGAAGGGGTTTTTATTTGATTCACTTCCAGGTTGGACCGGAGAACTGGGGGGAAAAAATGGGGTCGAGCCCCTGCGTAGCCCCCCTACACAGGGGTAAGGCTGCATACGACAGGGTTCGCCAGCTAGCCCTGAAGCCTCCCGTATGAGATACCGCTTGGCCCCGGTACCACGCAGCCATCGGCACGGTTGCCACACCTTGGCTTGGGCTTGTTCCGAAATTTGGTAAGTGTGATGAGGGAAGGAGGGAGAAAAAATCCCTTCCCACCGAACTTCGGTTTGAGCAACTGGGGGTCACTACTCCGCCAAGAGCTCGCCCCGAACACACCACACCGCAAGCCCCCCCACCACGACAAGGTAAACGGACAACGGAAGGGTTTAATTCTTTTGAGCCTGATGCTTTAACTTATGGATTTAATTTCCTATGAAAAAAAAGAAGCTTTCAAACATTTAAATTGTTTAATTAAACTTCCTAAGGAACTCTGCAGTGTGAGCCATCCGTTATTTACATGCTGTAAAAATATGTACTCACTTTGTAAGTTTACAAGTTCTGTTGAACGAAGCGCTGTTAGTTTAAAAAAAATAATACACGTCGATTACCAACTCCTCTATCTCTCCTCCAAATACCAGCAATGCCTTTCCAAACGCATCGTGCACTGTATGCAATGAGCAAGTCTCCAGGTCAGAAAATTATCCGCCAAAATTTTTAACCTTTAAATCAATTAAAGAGAAAAAACTATTGGATTTTCATTCGAATATTTCGGAGCAAGATAACTCAAATTTCACAATCAAAGAACTAAATACTGCTTTACAAAAGACGCATCACCGGGCCCTGATGAAATCCACAATAAAATGTTAAAAAATCTAAGCAGGTCCTCTTTAGAAAACATCCTGCAAGTTTTAAATAGAATTTATGCTGAACATTGGTTTCCAAAATTTTGGAGTCAGGCAATAATTATTCCTATCCTTAAACCAAATAAACAATCGGATAATCCTGAGAGCTATAGACCTATAGCTCTCACTAGTTGCTTATGTAAATTAATGGAGCGGATGGTCAACGCCAGGTTGATGTACATCCTGGAGTCGTACCATATGCTCTCTTCATACCAAAGCGGATTCAAGCGTGGCAGATGCACAATCGACAATTTGATGCTTCTCGAAACATCTGTAAGAGAAGCCTTCCTTAAACGTAAACATCTTGTGAGCGTATTCTTCGACATTGAAAAAGCATATGACCGTACCTGGAGATACGGGATCCTTAAAACCCTCCATGAGTATGGATTGCGAGGTAACCTGCCTATGTTTTGCTCCAATTTTTTGAAAAATCGATCATTCCGTGTACGTGTCAAGTCTGTTCTGTCGGATCCTTTCATTCAAGAAGAAGGGGTACTCCAGGGAAGTATGCTAAGCGTAACTCTTTTCCTACTTGCAATCAACAGCTTAATCGATCAACTGCCTCCCGCTGTCAAATGTACCATGTTCGTTGATGATTTTCAGATATCTTTCTCGTCATCGAACATGAGTATTATTGAAAGACAGCTTCAAATAGCTATTAATAAAGTCTGTCAATGGGCGGAGGAAAATGGCTTTTCCTTCTCGGCCCAAAAAACCCTCTGTATGCACTTTTGCCGTAAAAGAGGCCTTCATCCGGACCCAAATCTTTTCATAAATAATCAACCTATATCTGTAAAAGATCAAGGTAAATTTCTTGGTCTTACCCTTGACAAAAAACTAAAGTTCTTACCGCACATACAGGAATTGAGAAAGAAATGCTTTTTGAAATTAAATATCCTTAGAGTCTTAGCGAACACTTCTTGGGGTCCTGATACACAGTCTCTTTTAAGAATATACAGCACTCTGAAACGCTCAAAACTTATTAGGGGTGCCAAATCTATGGTTCAGCAGCGAAAGTTATCTAAAAGCCCTGGATCCAATACATAACCAGGCGCTACGCATCTGCACAGGCGCTCTCCGAACGTTGCCTATCAACAGTCTCCATATTCTTACACATGAACCTTCTTTGACCGATAGATGCCTTAAACTCTCATTAAATTTTTGTTTCAAAATAAAACCTCATACAAATCATCCGCTACATCTTTATATTTTTAATCCATCTAATGTCACCCTATTTATGCACCGTCCGTCGGTGACCCCAACATTTGGGATCCGAATGCGTCGGTTGCTTCCAGATTTGCAACTACCTGATTTCAATACTTTTGATTTAATAGAACCTGTCGAACCGTAGAGTGAAGTAATAGTTACTACAATTAAAGACCTTTATAAATTCCACAAAGAAACTACAGCCTACATAGTTTATCAACAAAAGTTTCACGATGTCAAAGGCAGATGTTCAGAATGCAGAGAAACTTTCACTGACGGTTCAAAATCTAACAATCACGTCGGCTTTGCCGCAATAACTGATGGTCAAGTCTTTGCAGAAAAATTAAAGACATCTTGCTCCGTATTCACCACAGAAATAAAAGCTATCTTTATATCTCTACAATCAATAGCCAGGTCAGACCACAAAAAGTTTGTGATATACACTGATTCAAAAAGCTCTATAGAAGCCATAACTCACTGCAATAATAATAGCCATCCAATAGTCCTGCAATCTTACCACTTACTCAAAAAACTAAAGCAAAATAATTTTCGAGTTCTTTTTTGTTGGGTCCCTGGCCATGTGGGCATCGCGGGTAATGAGGCAGCTGATTGGTTGGGTGGTTACTTTAGGTTTTTTGGCACAAGAGCTTTCATAGGCTATGCTGCGCCAAACAATGCTGTGGGAAACGGATAGCAAACCTAAAAGTACAGCAACTATAAAAGTTTTAAAAATTTTAAAACGTTATCAATACACACATTTATACGAAGTTAAAAACTTTAGGTAAAAGCAGAAATCTAACAACACAAATCTAAACACAAACAATAGGATAAGGATAAAATTGCTAAATTAAAGACATAAAACCAATCTCATATAGAAAAGGGAACAAATTGGAGTGGGGTGTGTCCCCTAGTAACTCCGTCAAAGATGGATAAAAATTATTAAAATATTTAAAACGTATACGATTAAAATTTGGGCAGTTGCATAAAATATGCAACACTGTCTGAATGACATTACAATTATTACACATTGGAGCTGGTTCGTGGCAAAGAAGGTATTTGTGAGTGAACCTGGTGTGGCCGATGCGAAGTCGAGATAATATGACTTGTTCCCTTTGATTAATATTTAAGAATTTAAAACCTTTTGTATATGGCTGGAAGGAACGCAATTTGTTTTGCATTTCTCCATTCCAGTCACGCTGCCAAGAGTTGTTTATGCTGTCTGCAATGCAATTTTTAAGGTCTTCAAAGGGGACGAGATCTTCGACATAGGCACTTGCAGACTTGGCAGCTGCATCAGCTGTCTCATTGCCAGCTATTTCCACATGACCAGGAATCCAAGATAAAAAATTTCAAAATTGTTTTGCTTTAGACCAGTGATTCTCAACCTTTTCACGGCTAACGCCCCCTTTAGGAGAGAATATTTGTCCAACGCCCCCCTTTATATTAAAGATAAGGGGGGGGGTGCGAAAAGAGATTTAAAGATTAAAATAGTTTCCTTTCAGATTTTTACAAAACGGTTACATAAGATATATCTTTCCTCGGTAGATACAATTAGACTTAAAACGACGAATATAGAAATAAAAAACAAATCTATGCTTGAAAAATATTTTATTTTCAAAAGAATAATGACAAAATGAAATGAAATAAAATAAACAAGAAATAAAAATAATAATTTTCACTTAAAATATGAATGAAACAAGCAGATGAAATAAAAATAAACAAGAAAAGTATTTTTGCATTCAAAATATGAAAGGAACATTCAGAAATATATTTTAGTGAGATATTTGTGCTTGGTGGTTCAAAGCCAGTTTCCTCACGTTCGGCTCAATATTTTTTGCGAGATGAAGGCGCAAATCTCCTCTTGGGACAATTTGGAGTCTGTTTCTCTTTTTTGTTACTAGATCTGTAACAACACTGAATCCTCGTTCGACGAGGTAGGAAGAGGGGAAGGCAATTAAAAACTTCTTAACGATAGCCCATAGTCCAGGATAAAGGCTACTAATGTTTCCTTGCAGCCAAAATCCTGTTAGATTAGTGCCAGTCTTGAAACCAGCTTTCAATGCTTCATTGGTTGAAAGTTCAACTAATTCTTCCTGATACTCAACATCTGCTGACTCAATATCTTCAAAAGGGTTCATGACCCATTGAGGAACGTTCTGAAGCAAAATATCTTGAAAACGCTCAGTGAAGTCCTCGTGCAAAGACTCAAGATGTTGGCAATAAACCTGATTATCATCGAAGGAGATTTCACTCTTTTTATGCTCATCTGACAAGACTGGAAACTGACAATTCCCTACGACTAAAATTCTGTTTCCATAAAGTGTGCTTTTTTAGGAAGGCAGAAATGACCGATTTTGTTGCAATTAAATTAAGTTCGTCACCTTGTAGCTGTAAGTTAATTCAGTTAAATTTTGCAAACAAATCAGTCAGATAAGCGATATCGATTTTGAATTGCATCAACTTCTGTCTTAGATCAGCATCTTTTTCTTCTAGAAACTCAAGCACTGAGTCAAAAAGGTTCCAGAACCTATTGAAGCACGCACCTTTCGAAAGCCAACGGACCTCGGTGTACAAGAGCAAGCGATTGAACTCTTCATCATTGTCCTCCCAGGAAAAAATGTCAGCAGAAAACCTGCAGGTTTTATGCAGACTATACAGGTTTTTGGAAGGTCACTTCAGGTTTTACGAAGAAAAAACAAAAACACAGGTTTAATGCAGGCACACTTCAGGTTATAAACAGGTTTTTGGAAGGTCAATTCAGGTTTACAAAAGGAAAAAAAACCTTACAGGCTTAATGCAGGCAAAGTTCAGGTTGTTAACAGGCTTTTGGAAGGTCAATTCAGGTTTACGAAAGGAAAAAAAAACATACAGGTTTAATGCAGGCACAGTTCAGGTTGTAAACAGGTTTTTGGAAGGTCAATTCAGGTTTACGAAAGGAAAAAAAAACATACAGGTTTAATGCAGGCACAATTCAGGATCTAAACAGGTTTTTCGAAGGCAAAATGCAGCATTTCAACTACTCTTAGAAAACGATTCAGTTGTTTAGCAGGTGCATGCAACCGCGAGGATAATAAGAAC
>JAXGGA010005102.1:0-81234 GCA_038373865.1 Uloborus plumipes
GAACGCACGAGAACAATTTTGTTCTGTACAACGGTTCGATATTTCTTTGCGTGAGGGTGTAACTTGTTTGCATTCCTCTGTTTTGGACGTGGGTATAGAATGCCATTTCCTTTCCCAGGGCGGCTCCTCAGTTGTTCCTTGCACGCGCGTGCCCAGTGAATGTTAATTTTGTGGCTGCTTTCGATTTGGCGGAATCTTAAGCGTCTTCGCCTTGACTTGGCAATGAATGCGGCGGTGTGGGAGGAAAATATGTTGTTGAAGTGAAAGATTTGCACGCGAACGAGTGATTTCTTTTGTTCTTTGTTGGTAATATGGTCAGTCACAAGAGGGCGGGGAGGGGGGTGCTATGATTTGGAATTCTTCTTAGCTTAATTGAAGGGCTTGGAGGATGAAGGGGCTGAGTTACATTTTAAAAAATGAACACTCTGTACAATGGTAAGCAATAGATGCAGGTAAGCAAAGATTTGGTTTCAAAAAAGGACATTCAACAGAAGATGCTTTGCAAAATATTTGGGAAAATCTCCTTGATTATAATACTACTGGTCATAAATTAATCATTTCGTTGGACATTCAAAGAGCTTTTGATAGCATTCCGCATCCTCAACTTCATAACAAAATTTCTCAATTGCATTGTCCCACAATTTAAAAAAATTTTCTTCATAGTCTGCTTGAAAACAGAAAATTAGTTATGGATTCTAATAATGAAGTTGTAACTCATAATCAATTAATAGGTGTTCCACAAGGATCTTGCAGCGGCCCGTTTTTGTGGTCATTAATAGCAGAAGATATTCTCCATACATCAATGCCAAGAGGAGTTTTCATTCAAGCATTCGCTGATGACTTTGTGATTGGCGTAGTTAAAGGGACAATAAAGAACATGGCAGAAGAGGCAAATTCAGCTCTTATACAGTTCAAAAATTGGGCAGATTATTATAACTTGAAAGTCTCAACTGATAAATCCAGTCTATTACTTTTTAGAAGAAAAACTAAGAATCAAAATATTAAATTTGGAACTGAAAAAATTAAAAGAGTTAGAAATTTAAAATATCTTGGAATCATTCTGGATGAAAACCTTTCATTCTTACCACATATACAGCATTTGAAAGTCAAATCAACCAATTATTTACAACATTTAAGACGCCTAGCAGGAAAATATTGGGGTTACAATATTAGTTTCAGAACACGCTTGTACAACTCAGTTTTTCTCAGAATAATTGCTTATGCAGCTCCGATTTGGGCAAGAAATCCAACTACAAGATTAAATTTAAATCTTTTGAAATTGCAATGTCCTTTATTATTAAATTTAACAGGAGCTTACGCAACAACAGCAAATAGTTCTTTACAAATAATCACTGGTATACCTCCTTTAGATATTCAAATTTTCTACGAAGCAAAAATAGGAACATTACTTAGACTTAACAAGGACGTTGTAACCAATTTTGGAATTCTTCGATCGTCTACGTTTGAAAAGAAAGTCAAAACAATTTTATTTCATCCAAGTGTTTCCTTAGCCTCTTCATTAAAAATAAACTCATCAAATTTGGACAATTCAAACAATAATGTTTCTATATCCCGTTACTTCACAGATGGTTCGAAAACAAAACAAGCTACAGCGGCTGCTTTCCTTATTTTAAATAGCATAACTCCTACTAACGAAACCACCTATCTTCTAAATGTCTCCAACTCAATTTTTCAAGCTGAAGCGTTTGCTTTAAGAGAAGCAATAAATCATGCAGTAACTCATAATAATTTACCATCAATTATGTACAGTGATAGCCAATCAGTCATCAAATCAATAAGTAATCTAAACCCAACAAGCTCATTAATAGCTGAAATCCAACAGCAACTTATTAATCACCATTCTATAAAAAATTCTTGGATTAAAGGTCATTCAAACTCTGATGGAAACAATAGAGCTGATTTTCTAGCAAATCAAACAGCAAATGGATTTTTAGTACCAACAAAACAATATTCTTTACCATTTCCAAGAAGTTTTGCAAAGCATAAATTATTACAAGACTTAGTGACTGATTGGCAAGAACGTTGGGATCAAGAACTTACAGGAAGAGAAATCTATAAAATCCGTTCCAAAGTTAAATTTACTCCTTTGAAATTAGACAGACATGAAGTATTTTTCTTTACTGGCCATGGTCCATTTCCTTCGTACCTAAAAAGATTCCACCTTAGAAATACTGATCTCTGCAGATGCAAAGTACCTGGAAATCCTCAACATTACATACAGCATTGTATTCATACTTCTTCATTCCATCTTCGTTCTACAGGCAATTGGACTCAAGACTTAAAAAACTATTATTCGTTTCCTGCAGCAAAAAAGAAAATTTCTGCTCTTATTTCTTTTCTAATAGACCACGAGCATTTTCTTTTCGGATAATTTTTATTTTTATTTTTTTTTTTCTTAACGTCAATACTATTAACTGCACCTTTTTCTTGTTCTTTCTGCTATTTATTTAGAAAATTATCTACATTTCTTTTTTTTTTCTTTAATTATAATGTTTTATTATTTATATATATATATATATTTTTTTTTCTTTTTCATTTAGTTTTTGTTATATTTTATTATTTATTCCTTTAAAAACTTTTTTCATTTATTTTATTTATTTATTTACTTATTTTTTCCATTACCATTATGTAAATATTTTACTTAAATTTTTATTTTAATTTATTATTAACCAAATTTATTTTTCTGATGTATATACTAAATTGAATGTTTACCCATGTGGGTTGTTTTGTACTTTTCACATACGTCATCCCGTAATTTGTTAAATTTAACATTGTTGAATATGTACAAAGGGATGGCGTATTTTTGAAAAAAAAAAAAGATATCATTAGACCAATTTTATACGCACACCAATGACAAAACCAGAAAACAAAAGAGCTGCAACAATAAAACTTTGAACTTTAAGTACTCGCAATTTCTGTTTTGTCACATAACCCCTTCATCTCCCAAGCCCTTCAATTCTTCCAATATGGATGTGATAGAAATCTAACGGAAAGAATTGCATATACTTAAGTTTAAAACTCCGTATAAATGTTAAGTATCTCGGCTCAAAATGCTCTTCCATTTTCAATCATTTTTAGGATGAGTACGGGGAGGGGGGTCGTTTAGTAGCGACCATTCACAGTTGTATTCGGATTTCTCCACCATATGATCAAAGAATTTTTTTGGGGGACTGGGGGAGTTCGCCCCTTGCTTGCTAGCTACCACCAACCCCTGAAAATTGCTTAGCAATTTTCTTTGAACCGCGAAGAGTTAAATCGTCTGATTGAAAAAAATTGATTCAATACGCGGACGAATTAAGGCAAATTAAAGTTCCGCTTCCCATCCTGTAGTAAATATAATTTAATTAATGAAGTCCTTTTAATTGGAGCAACATAAAGATTCAAAAGAACTTAATTAAAATTTGCATTGCGAAGAAAAAGACATAAAAAAAACCTTCAAAGTACGCATCTGCGGAACCGAACTAATTTTGTACACCAAATTTCAATACTGTAGGCAGGGACGTCATTTCAAGTTTCTCCAGGGGGGGGGAGGGGGCAAAGGGTCCAAACACAATGCAATTTCATCGGAAACATAAAAACCATGCCCATATGTAAATACATTGATTTCTTAAAGTCTTTCGGGGGGGGGCAATTGACCCCCCCCCTGCTCCCCTAAATGCTGGGCCTGACTGTAGGTGCTGGTGTAGGGGAGCTACTGGGCATGAGAAAACTGCCGTTCGGCTTCATTTGAAAAGTTCCATCATTTTCATAGTCTCCAGTAATATTTTCAGTGAATTGAGTTTAGCCTAGGATGTCCTTAATAATTGAGAAAAATGAAACGAACTTGATCTTGTGCCGGAAAAAAACTTTCAATTAATCCAAAATATTAAGGATTGCAGATATAATTTTTTTAGCCCCTACTAAGTAATTTACATGCACCTTTAGCTTTAAAATTAAAAAAAGAAATAAATATTAAAAAAAAGAAGAAAAAGATGAAACCTAAACCGAAAATAAAATGTTCAAAATATAAAAGCCTCCGAAGGCAACCCCAGGGCTTAATTTTGTACCAAATTTCGAGGTCAGGACCACACACACAAACAAATTTCAATCAAACTTTTTTATGTAGGATTTAGATTAAAGGTCTGCACTGCTTTTAGAAAGATGAACCTATAATCAACTCTTCTCCAACATGAGTTTCGTCATTTTCGCTAAAAAAATAAAATAAATAATTTGTATCCCACTGCAACCTGTCCAAAAAAAGTATTTCCTGTGCTCTACGTTTTTTTAATCGTGCCTGAGATTTGCTGTTGTGATTATTTTCAATTTCAATTCTTGTAATTTTTTTTCCATAAAAATTCTTGATTTCACTATTGTGTTCCATTCTGTTTCGAAAATGGATTTGATGTTTTTTATTACTTAGGTTTTCTTTCTCAAATAGATGTTACTGTTCTCAGAAATCATCAAATATTTCTTGCTCTTTGAGATCCTGAATGTAATTTCACAGCCCGTGAATGCTGACAATGAACTATTTTTGAGAAGAGTACATTAAATGGGTGTTTTCTCATTTCCGCTTGAACAATTCTTGCCTTTTCTTTCTGTATACTGCAGAAGTTTTTTTTTTTTTTTTTTTGCGAATAGTGTGATTGCAAACATTTATATTGCGAAAAGGGAGAGGGGGGGGGTGATTCCACTGGAGGATTCGCCTCAATTTTCCTTACTTTTGGAAAATTGTTTTTTGGAATCTGTTCGCAAACTTTTCTGTTTTAATTTTGATTTACGTCTATAATTGAATTCCCTCAGGGTCAGAATTTCAATGAAACTGGTCATAGTAGTGGGTGGCATTTCTCTTTTCCTTTCGGAGTTAACCTTTGAGGAAATCAAGATCTATGTCATTCAAGTCCTGAAAGGGGAAATTTCTGCTTTAAGTTATCGCTCTATAACTATTGGTATACTATAGTCTAGTATTACTGTTGAACCAACAGAAACAGCGCGACTTTGCAGCATGCGTCGCAGATTTTCGAGAAAGCCTGCAAACTGTTTCTTGCTGGAGGAAGAAAGAAATCTTAAGTGCTGTCGGCCCCGCTTAAACGAATAAATTTGGTTCGAAGAAATATTATTCGATTAATCGGAGATCTTAAACATTGCGTCTGTAGCAGGGGGAATATTCGTTTCCGGGATGCTCTATTCGTATAAGCGGGGTATTCGTTTATCCGTTACCCGATTAAGCGGGGACGACAGTATCTTGAATTTCAGCTAATCTTCAAATTTATACCCTAATTTCAAAGATGCAATCCACATGTTGCATGTATTCTTATTCGTGTCTTATTTTTAAGTTTTCTCGATGCCTGCTTAGATTTTACGATTAACTTAATGTTCATTTACCTTGCAAATTATTTTTTTGATTCTTACTTCGCTGCGCAGACTACTGAAAAAACTTCTGCTACTAGAATTGCTGTATGACCTATTTAACTTGGTTTACATTAATTGTTGAAGCTGTATGACTTACTGACTTTACTTGCCGCTATTTTTTTTTCTTTTGCAAATCCCAAGTGTAAGTAATAAAATCTCTATATTGTTACTCAACGGTCAAATGAAGGTTGGTGAGTGATTGTGTCTGGGAATTTAGCAAAAGGTACAACAGTTTTTCTTAACATTCTGCTGTCTTTTTATAACGAGCCTTTGCTGTACGATATGTCTTCATATTCCAAACAAATCAATATTTCTCAAGGAAGCTAATCCATGCGCACATCCCTCTCGTAATGATTCTTCTGTAATGATCATTATTATTGTATCGTAGCAAATGAGCGAAAATATAAAAGGGTACCGTTTGCTTATGATATCATTCCTACCCGTCCATTTTCTTCTTCCGTGTTAAAGTAACGTTTTGATGATAGCCATAATTTTCCCGAGTGAAACGCGAGTGTGGATTTCAATCATTACCCTTCGTGTGGCTTTTGCGTGAACACCAGAATTTGCTCCGCTTCTTGGAGGTGGTATGTTCTGTAAGCGATTCTCTGCTGTTATCTCCAAAGCGACGGACTGGAACATTTTGGATGGTAACTGATGATTTTTCGCATTGTTCCATCCACACACGATGTGTTACATTATTTAATCTATAGAAAGATTCCATTGTGGGCAGGTTTCTGCTCTTGGTGAGAATTATGTAGTTTTTGCTGAATGTCTTGGAAAATGAATTGCCATGCTCACCTCCCTCCCTCCCCCATAAGTCCTTGAAGGTTATTAGATTTTTTTAAATTCTAGTAGGGCCAAAAAGTAATTCGAAGTGCAGATGATTGTTGTTAAAGACTCTTGTGAGATTTTGAAACTTTCAAGTCACAAACAAATCTTTTTTTTTTTTTTTTCGCTAAGAGATTCCAATTCCATGTACCTTCAAAATTACCATCAAATATTTGAATCACGGATTAGTATTGTTACGATTTTTATGCTCAAATATGTATAAGAAAGGCGTTAGACGACAAAACCACTGAGATAAAAATCTCAAGAGACAACAGAGCTAAGCACATTCAAAGCCAAGTGAAAACTGGACTAGACTAACTTCGAAACTGCTTCCCCTATATAGCATTTAAAATACTTTGTAGCATTTTGTATTCAGCAATATTCTACTAAATTCTCAAGGTTACTAGAGGTTATCCATTTTAAGTTGTAATTTATCTGTTTGTTTCGAAATGTCGCCAAGCTTGGTAGCGTTTGGTGATCAATCATTAAAAGTGATGCCACCTTCTCGAGATCTCTCAATTTCTCACTGATTCCAATGCAATCTCGAATGGTGAATAGCAGGCAAAATCAACCTACAGGTAAAATTTCAATAACTAAAGTGGTGATGACTAAAAATTAATGAATTTAACAACAAATGAAACACACAAAACAAAAAAGAGTAAATATTTACGAAACTCGTAACGATATGAAATACATGTTTGGCATTCCACTGGTTTTCATTAATACAGCTGATTAATTAAAACTACCCCTATAGCCTATGTGTCCTACTAGAAACCCCAAGGCAGAATACTTTGTAATGTTCTGCAACCCAAAATCGTTTGATCCAAAATTGTTCTGCAAGTACTTTAAGCAATGTACTGTACAGTTTGTAGAAACATGACCGTTTTCAAAAACCATGATCCTGAAATCAAAACGGTTTCATACAATGACTATGAAAAGAGTACTTGTTCAGTACTCAGTCTTACTGCAGAAGGAAGCATGAAATTAAAAGTCCGGCCTCACATTCTTGACGGAAAATGTAAAAATCTTCACTATGTCTGCTCCTCTAAACATCAAAGGAGCTCTAAATGCTTTGACATAGCATTAGAGCTCTAAATGCTTTGACACTGCGTTAGAAGTAATGTTTTCACTCAGAATAACAGCACATGGCCAATAATGAGACCAAGTCTCGGAGGCAGGATGCTTAACCTTTTGGATCCGGGCTGTTCAAAAAGAAATTTTTTTTTCGACCCAGGTAGTACGACAGTTGAACCACAGATTTCTTTTTCATTGACAAGAGAAGGTATAAACTGTCATACCAGACGTATGAAACCTTGAAAAAATCCCCGGCTCCAAAGGGTTCGAGTAAAAATTTCAACCCCGTCCTCTAAAGAAAAAAGACTTATGGTACAGCATGTGTACTGCCCGGTTCCTAAAGGTTAAGAGGCATAAAACAGGTGTAGTCAATAATAATTTTCTGCAAATATCTTTTTACTAAACATGTAATGTTGTGCAAATTCCGCAGATTTTGTCCAGCTTGAACTAAATTTAAAGTTCCTTCAGATGCCGCAATAAAAAAAGGACTTTTTGATTTTCTGCGTAATAAGCATAATTTGCAAAAATTTGATTTTTTTTTCCAATTTGAAGTAGTATGCAGAAATTGTTCTGAATTTCTGCAAAATTGTAATCTTTAGTTAGAAAACTGATTTTCTGCAGAAATTCTACAGCTTTCTGCAGAAAATTTTCAGAATTTTCCCTCACATTTGAACAGAATTGTTCTGCAGTTCAGATATCTGTTCTGCGACGTACGTTCCAAATTTGACAGTATTTTGCTTTGGGGCTAGAAACACCAATGATACACATGTATGCTCCACTCTTCTTCATAAACTATTTTTATTTTTTCAACGTTTTGGCGATTAGATCTAACTAAAATAGAGAACACCTATACTTGAACAGATTAACTGCTATGTGAGAACGCTGTTGAATCCGTAATTAGTTTGTAAAATCGTGAATGCTCTTGAAATTGGATATTCATGAAAACAAACATCTACTGTTGTAACATAAAGTTGTTCACATGTCCTTCCGCTTCGTGCCCAAATTGAGTTTTGAACTCTATCCCTCAGAAGAAATCTGCTTCAAGACAAATGAAGCCATTTCTACCAGCATTATCTGGCTTCTCTTCATTCGGAAAACATGCTTTGCTCTACTAATAACAGTTCTTTGCATCATCAAAATTTCAATCCCGATTCGCTTAGTACTATCCCATGGCTACGTGAAGAGGTGGGAGACGTAGCGTTACGGTACAATGTTTCGCTTGGAAATTCCGAAAGTGGCTCCTCGTGGTATTGTATCCAGCTTGACCGTATGGAAACATCACAATGTCCAATTACCTGTCACCCTGACATTGCATTGACATAGTCACGCTCGATGGTTCTGGAGCTTCTTCATTGCCGAGATACGTATAGGTTGACCGCTATCTTGATTGCATTCGTGACGTTACTGTCACAAGTTGGCGTTTATGGTAAGGTCAAGATAGACTGCTGTGAGTACTTAAGAGAAGAAATTGGACTTAATGGGAGGTATATTGAGTGGGTCGTTCGAAATGGGGCGTTATATTAGAATTCTTATATTAGTGACTAAACTCGAATGAAGCTGTATTGGTAGCGATTGAGGTTTCGATGGATTCAGTTGTTGATCCTTGTACAAATTGAGTCGGTTTTGCAATTCTTTCGCAAAACGCTGTCAACGGCTCTTCAAAAAAAAAAAACACCCAACAAACAAACACAATTAAATACCAAACACACCATCCCTACAAACCGAGTATGTGACTACACCAATTTGAAGCGTATAATCCTGAATATTACCCATATCAATAACTAAACAACAACAAAAATCACTCAATAACATCCCTCCCCATTAAAACCACACCTTCCAACCACAACATCATAACACCATCCCCTACAAACCCACCCCCCCACTCCCTCCTCCACCCCTCCCCTCCTCCCCATATCCTTCCCAATACTCAATTAAAAAAACCACTATACATACAATACAAACATACCCCAACCACCATAACACAAACCCCAAACCTAACTAAACCACATCCACACACCAACCCCCCAACTCAAAAACCCCCACTAAACCAACACCCCCCAAAACAACCCATCCCCAACCACACCACCCCAAACCCAACCACCCACAAACCACCAACCACATCCAAACACCACCCAAAACACACACCACCAACACACCCACACACCCACAACACACAACCCCCCACAACCCACCAAACCACCAACACCCACCACCCACAACACCCCACACAACCACCACACCCCCCACCACAACCCAACACCCCACCAACACCCAACACACCCCACACCACCAACCCACACCCCCCAACAACCACCCACCCACAACCACCCACCCCCAACCAAACCAACCCACACCCCCACCACACCACCCACCCCACACCACACCCACCAACCCCCCACACCACACCAACACCCCACAACCACCCACACACCCCACACCCAACACACCCCACCAACCACAACACCAACCACCCAACCCCCAACCCACCCCCACCACCCACCACACCCACCCCCCACCACAACCACCCCCCAACACCCACCACCAACCACCCCACCACCCCACACCCACACAACACACCCCAAACACACCCCCACCCCACACACCAACACCCACCCCCACCCCACCCACACCAACCACCCCCACAACCCACCCCCACACCACCAACCACCCCCCACACACCCCCAAACCACCCACCACACCCCAACCCCACACAACCAACACCACACCCACACCACCCCCACCCCCCACCAACACAAACCCCCACCCCACCACCCACCCCCACACCACCCCAACCACACCACAACACCACACCACCCCCACACCAACACCCCACCACCCCACCCACCAACACCCACCCCACACCAACACCCCAACACCCCACCCACCCACCCACCCCAACCACACCCCCACAACCCCACCCCACACCCCCAACCACCCACACCCCCCACCCACCCAAACACCAACCCCCCACACCCCACAACCACCCACCACCCCCCCCCACACACCCACACCCCACCCCACCCCACCCACCCACCCCCACCAACCCCCCACCCACCCCCAACACCACACACCCCACCACACACCCACCCCACCAACCCCCCCACACCCCACCCCACCCCCCACCCACCACCCAACACCACAACACCCCCCACCAACCCACCCCACCCCCCACAACCCACCCCACCACCACCCAACCCCCACCCACCAACACCCACACCACCCCACCACCCCACCCACACCCCAACCACCCCCACACCCACACCCCCACCCCCACAACCCCACACACCAACCCCCCCCACCACCCACACCACCCCACCCCCCCACACCCACCACCCCCACCCAACACCCACCACCCCACCCCCCACCCACCCACCACACCCCCACACCACCCCCACCACCCCCACCCACAACCCACCCCCACCCACCCCACCCCACACACCCCACCCCCACCCACCAACCACCCCCACAACACCCCCCACCCCACACCCACCCCCCCCCCACAACCCCACCCCCACCCACACCCCCACCCACACCCCCCCACCCACCACCCCCCCCACCCACCCCCACACCCACACCCACCCCCCAACACACCCCCCCCACCCACACCCCACCAACCACCCCACCCCCACCCACCACCACCCACACCCACCCCCCACCACAACCACCCACACCAAACCCCTCCCACTCCACACCCCCCAACACCCTCACAAAAACCCCCCCACCACCCCACAACCCCCCAAAACACCCAACCCACTAAAACACAACCCATACAAAACACCACAAACCAACCACATATCACCCTCACACACCCACACACCCACAAACAACCCACACAAAACACCAACCCCCCCCACCCCACACACCCCACCACACCATCCACTAAACCACCCACCTCTCTCCAACACCCACCAAAATCTACCCCCCACCAAACCAACAACCAAAACCCCCCCATCCCACCAACACCAACCCCCCAACACCCCCCCACACCCCACACAACTAAAACCCACCTCAACCAACAAACCCCACCCCTAATCCCCCTTTCACACCCAAACTAAACACAACCAACACCTCACCACAAACCAACCAAACACACCAAAACCAACATCCCTCTCAACCAAACAAACCCCCCTCACCCCCTAACAATACAACCAAAACCAACCACCTCCGAATTAATCATCAATCCCACCCCCTCCACCAACACCAACCAATATTTAACATGCCCCACCTCGCCTCCCACCCCATCGCCCCCCCCCCCCCAAACCTCCTGCCAACCCCAGTTCCTTAAGGCTCAAGTCCCGCATCCGCCCCACTTTCTACTACTAAACATGACCAAATTCACACCTCAAAAATCAACAATCAAAATTCCTGAGGAACAATCGGTGTCTGGAATGGCACGACCCCAACGGGCACCTTCTCATTCCTCTGTTAGTACTCGATGTTTCATTGAAAAGGTATCTTGGAGTCTCCCATTTACCAGACGTCTTTCACGCACTACATGACACGCCGTCGCATCCTTTGTATAGATTAGTATTGATGACACTCTCTTCCACCACCCCCTCGTCATCCCTCTCTCGCTCTCAAAGTCTACCCGCCTACAGTCCCCCCATGACTGACATCTCTCATGTTGCACGGACAAAAGAAGCATTTTTGTTATTGGTTTGAAACTGTCTATATTTATCTAACACAAAATACTGAATGTGTGGAAGGTTTGAAATTCCTATTAATTTTGTTCTTGTTAAGATTTTTTTTTCTCTTTGTGGTCAATTTTAATACTGGTTGTCAGATTTGACAACTTGAAGAGGCTGTAGTTTTCATCATCTGAATTGGGAAAGATTTTTTGTTGAAAAACAATGCTACTTCAACTTACTGAAGCGTCGTTTATCGCCCTTACTTGATGTGATCTCTCGAACGGTTTCACTCTAAAAAATGGATGTTGTTTTTACAGTGTGATACAGGAAATTTTATTGTAATTAACTTAAAATTGCTAATTTTACAGTAATAAACTGTGAAATTTTCAATTTTACAGGAACCTCTGACTGGGGAACTACTCTCTTACACTCCCTCTGACTACAGGAACCTCTGACAGCATAGGTCCTCCTTTTAAACGGAACCTCTGCTGTCAGTATTATACTGTTGTTTTTACAGTATAATACAGCTAAATTTTACAGCAATAAACTGTAAAATTGCTAACTTTTCTGTAAGAAACTGTAAAATTGCCAGTTTCACAGTTTATTACTTTGCATTTTACAATTTTAAACTGAAACCTTGACTGAAAATATATACTACAAAAACAACAGCTCATTTTTTACAGTGTTTACTTAAGGTTAAATTTGGACGACTTTTATACGTTATCTTGTCATTCCAATATTTATCAATAAGTTATATATAATACAATAATAATGAGTGAAAAGGGTTTCGATATCGATATTTTCAAATCAATGATATATTTTCTAAGGGTGCTTTTGGTTCAATCTTTTCCTGGTGTCAATGTTTATATTTCAGCAAAAGTATCACAAGAAGAAGCTCGTAGAAATATATTAATTAGTTATGATGAAAGTTACATCATTTATAAGTGATTGTGATATTAATAATATTGTGTATGAAGTTTTCTGTAGTTTTTATGTTTCATTTTAAGAGGTAGACTCCATTGGAGAAAAGTTAACGATCTTCTTTTCATCCAAGCATTTTCATACAAATAGTTATGCATTATAATAAGTCTTGCTCCCATCAAAAATATAAATGGCTTCGAGCAAAAGTTATACTTTACTTTATTTCTATCCTGTGATTTAGTTGGAAAAAAAATAGCTAATTACTCTAATGTTAAATGTTTAGCTTTTATGTTTTGTTTTATTTTTATGCAAGATTAAAAGAGGGCGACAAAAGAGGTCCTATTAAATTATGTTAATCTAAGTTTTTGTGTTTTAAAGATATACATCAAAGGTAGTGGATAGTAATTCTGTAGTATTTTGGAGAAACCCATTATTATCATCATGAAGCTCCAAAAATCTAATTTAGCAATTGATGCATGTACTGCCAAAAGAATTCACTCTTCCCACTAGAACATTTGTTAAAGAGTTCAAAACATTAACGTTTTTTGTGAATGAAATATCCATAAACGTTTACTTACGTTTTTCGTTTAAACGTTGATATTTTGATGTGATGCATTTCGTTTAAACGTTGATGCTATCAATGTTATGTCTAATTCATTATATGATTTCCTATAATTATAAGAAACTGCTACTTTACCAATCGTTCATCGTTATTATTATGTTATTTTTGAAGTTCAAGAAAATAACTAGTATCATGAGTGCTATCATTTAAGCGATATTCTTTCATATTGTCTTTTTACACCTTAATTAATTCTTTTTTAAAGTAACCAATTATAAATGCTTTAGGGAGGGGAGAATTTGTCAAAAAATTCTGATTAAGTTAGGAGAGAAAGGGCCTTAAAGCGGTTATTGACATTTACATCTCATTACAAAAATTTTTAGTTTAGAAGTTCGTGAAGGTCTCACTTTTTCTCTCTTTTTTAAATAATTACTTTGGATCCTTAAACCTTTATGTGAGAATGTGGGGCTAAGTGAAAAAGTTAACATAACTTACCCTTTTCAAAATGAACAAATTGGAAATTTTTTAAAATACTTTTCCGCACATTAAGAAAGAACAATGTATTATGAAATAAGATTGCATGGAAACATTTTTGGAGAGTGAAGGGAGGGGCGCAGTAAATTTTTTCCCTCAAGGAAAAAAAAACGAACATGGACATTTTTTTCTCTGAATAAATAAGAAAATAAGTGAATAATTAAACAAGTGAGTTACTAAATAAAGGGATGTAAATGAATTAATTATTGAATAAATTCATAAGTGATGTCATTAATGCATGAATGAGTAAACCAAATCAACTATTTCACTGCGAACCTCGTGTAAAATGACTTGTACACTGCGATTCAAAAGTTTAGACAAAATGCGAATATGTGAATAAAAAGAAAACTATTCAACGAAATGCTTTCAAATTTCTACTGCGGGTACACAATATGGTCCCAAATACGTGTCTGGAGTTCTTATAACTGTAACTGGAATCAAATTTTGGATATTACAGAAGATAGTTTTTTACATTGTTGCAAAAGTTTAGACAATAGTCAGATTTTATGCAAATATCCCTTGAAATGTGATTGGTGGAGGAAATGCGGGACTGTATTATTCATTTATAAAGTGCAGAGATTGCTGAACAAATAATCAAAATCTCAAAAGCTCTTTAGTTCTCGTGTAAAGAAGATGAGAAAGTTTGGAAGCCGAAATTTGAAAATGAACCTACTTTATTAATTTTTTGTCTTTTAAATCGGCTCTAGTATGGTAGTACATTGTTTTTTACTTTGTGGAGAGCAAATTCAGACATGCGTATCGATCAAAAAGTCCAAAAAAAATGATATTTCTTGAGGATGAAGGAATTGAAAAAACGGCTCAGACTGACGATTCGCCCCTTAATCCTACAAAACTTCAACTTGGGTCAAAAACAGCACGTGACAGCATAAGTAGATGAACATCTGAATCGGAATGCATAAAAAAAACCAAGAATTGTGCCTTAGCCTTTTA
The DNA here is from genome assembly GCA_038373865.1 of Uloborus plumipes. Classification (NCBI taxonomy): domain Eukaryota; kingdom Metazoa; phylum Arthropoda; class Arachnida; order Araneae; family Uloboridae; genus Uloborus; species Uloborus plumipes. Next base: position 14,905 of record JAXGGA010005102.1, read on the forward strand.
GGACAGAGTGTCCAAAATAAGCCAGATTTTAATGTGAAAAGCAGCACATGTATCATCGTGACTAAAAAATGAATGGTACTTTCTTTGATAAAAATTATTAAAATTGGGATGGCCTAGATGGATTATAATTCTTTTCGCGGGACTTGAGAAATATCCAATGATCATATGCTGTGCTGCTTTTACCAATAAAATCTGGCTTATTTGAGACACTCTGTCTGAAAAGGCTCAAGCACAATTCTTTGTTTTTTTTATGCATTCCGATTCAGATGTTCATCTACTTATGCTATCACGTGCTGTTTTTGACCCAAGTTGAAGTTTTGTAGGATTAAGGGGCGAATCGTCAGTCTGAGCCGTTTTTTCAATTCCTTCATTCTTAAGAAATATCGTTTTTCTTGGACTTTTTGATCGATACGCATGTCTGAATTTGCTCTCCACAAAGTAAAAAACAATGTACTACCATACTAGAGCCGATTTAAAAGACAAAAAATTAATAAAGTAGGTTCATTTTCAAATTTCGGCTTCCAAACTTTCTCATCTTCTTTACACGAGAACTAAAGAGCTTTTGAGATTTTGATTATTTGTTCAGCAATATCTGCACTTTATAAATGAATAGTACAGTCCCGCATTTCCTCCACCAATCACATTTCAAGAGATATTTGCATAAAATCTGACTATTGTCTAAACTTTTGCAACAATGTAAAAAACTATCTTCTGTAATATCCAAAATTTGATTCCAGTTACAGTTATAAGAACTCCAGACATGTATTTGGGACCATATTGTGTACTTGCAGTAGAAATTTGAAAGCATTTCGTTGAATAGTTTTCTTTTTATTCACATATTTGCATTTTGTCTAAACTTTTGAATCGCAGTGTATAATCTAATATTCTCCTACATTTGAAAAATGATGATAGGTTATTGTAAAATCGCAATTTTTAATGGAATGAGTTGGGGTTCTAAAAGTTGTTTTTACTTTTATGTTTTAGAAATACGGATCACTTTTCTACAATGTTCTTTATAGTTTTGAACTTCATTTGTTTTAAACATTTTCAAAATAATTTTGGGTTTTAAATTTCACCTTTTCTCAAAATTAAACTGGAATTTGTAAGGTTTTTCAAATTGTGAGTTTAGAATTATCTTTTGTTCGAGTGAAGCCAAATTATAAAGTGACAAACAGAAGCAACTATTGTTATTATTATTATTAGTTCTATTAAGGAGAATTTATAAAAAAAAATAACAAGAGAAGCTTATCCGTAATTCCTTCTCTACTATAAAATTAAATATAGATTCATTCAACAGAGGTGCCAATTCTTCTCTAAATCAAGGCCGCACCCTCCCTCTCCATACCTAGAGTGACCCTCTCTCCAGAAAAAAGTTCATGATTTCCTCTCCGCTATGACCCTCCCCTCTAATTGGTCATCCCTGCACTAAATTAATTTTTCTGCGTATTATAATCTTTACTAGTAGGAACATGAAAGCTCATAAGAGAAGAAGAGCAAGCAAATCGCTTCCCCGCAATTCATTTCCGCTCAACAAGGCCGAGAGATTTTACCTGAGGCCAAGTTTGGGCGCCAGGTGGAGCATCCATCTCTTCCACTTTTCTCTGAATCAAGTTTTGGGATGGCTCAGTTCTTTCGGGCTTTGCCGCTCGTGCGGAGGGCGATTTTTTTAATTGTTTCCTTCCGTAATATTTTCGGTCTTTTGGTTGTGTGACGAAACACGTGCGGAGATAAGAGTTTTGATCGCAAGATGTGCGCATCTTTTCGGTCGTGTTACAAGTTTGTATTGAGAAACAACTTCTCCAAGCTGTTTTGCCAGTTTCCAGCGTGATTGTTGCTTTATGTTAGTCCTATTGTGATTGTCACTGAGCAATTTCAACTGCTTTTAGCTTTAAAACGAAGTGGTTTTTCTTTTTGGAGTAAAAAAAAAGTTCTGCAAAGCAATTTTTTACAGAAGACATTTAAACATGGGTTAAAAACGAATTTAGAGAGTTTGATGTTTGAAATTTTTGTGAAAAATATTGGTGTGTGACATGATCGGGAAAAATCTGATATTTCTAAAAAAGAGTGAAGAAAAAAGAAAAGAGACAGGAATCATTAACAAGTTCACTGTTTCATGCTTCATCTGTTTACGAAAGCCATCGGACTTTTTCTAATTCTCTCTTTTATGTGAAATTTAAAACTTGTTGCTGTGTTACGGTTTGTGTGAAAATGCGTTACGCGGTTTTTTACACGACTTCAAACTCATTTAAAGTGTGGAATCAAGAGAATTACCGCTTCCATTTGACCTGACTTGGGAAAACATTGAAGAGTGATACTAATATTCCATTTAAAGTGTTAAGTATTTCTTTGCAGAACGGTGTTGTTTCTTTTTTCTTTCAAGTGCATGCTGTGTGATGTGGGTTTAAAATTCCGTGACATAGTGATAATGGCTGAGAACTGTAATTTGTTTTCTTGAAAATTTCTCCACATGGATGGGAGCTTTTTATTTGACAGTTGCGATCGATATTGTTACCATCCTTGGTGGGTTTGCTGTTAACCGGGATTTTTGTGTGTTAATGCAGAAAAAGGTTCGCCTGCTTGAAAAAAATTGAGCGAAGATGTTTTATTACAACGTGATGCTCCCTACTTATGTACCATCACCGTATATTATGAAGTGTAAAGGGACAAGAAAGAAGCCACGGGCATGGCGATCTGTGACTCCGTACAAAAAGACACGATATTCCTTTACTTACTACTTGAAATACGTACTGTGGAAGAAAATACGACGGTATTGGAAGAAGAAAAGATCGAAGAATAGGAAGAAAAAGGCAAAGTCTGTGCTGAGTAATCCTGGGAGTGAAGAAAAAATTGAGCGGAGAGATTTTTGGGGTTCCAAGTACGGTTCTCAATGGCTGTTCGCTAAGCACAAGCAGCAGCAACAGGTGAATCACCACCATTTGATTGAGATTGTTGATGCCTTCAAGACGACGGATCTCAAGTATGTCAACAGGCACAACAGTCGCGCGGGGACGAACAAGCGCTCCTCGAAAAGTTCTTTCCGGCGCAGTTTGGCAGAGCACCAAGGATGCATCGGTTGCGCCAGCCAACTTGGTAAAGGACACAAAGACAGAAAGGAAGACGTTCGCGACGGTAATGGCTGCTGTCCCTGCACTAGGAGGCAGATCCGGCCCTGTCGTTACGAGGATGGCTGTGGTTCGGACTGCAGCGAGTGGTCACTGTCCAGTTTGAATCTCCAGCAGAAGGTTTATTCCAGATGGCCACCCAAAGTGCCGTCTGATATTTGTCACGACAAACGAGAACAGATAGCGACGATATTGGCACGGCAACACGCGTACGTCTCCAATTGGCTTTACGTGGATAAGTTGCAGAGCCGGTGCAAGCTGTCCATGTCTAGAGATTACTTGGATAAGGTGCGGATGAAGGTGTCTCGCCTGAAGAAGTCATCCTCTCGCCATCGCGATGCGAGTGATATGTCTTGTTGTAGTGCAAACAGTGACTGCAGCAGTACGTTGAGCAGGAGGCAAAGGGCTAAGATTATTAAGCGACAAATTAGGGTATGTACTTGTTTTTTCCACCTGTAATTACCAATGAAAGTTTCTGGCTGGTTTTTATTTAAATTGTTTTTAAGTGATGTGTTATAGATTTAGTTAACCTGTAATCAGCCAGTATCTGAAATAAGTCACAGTGACAGAAAGCTCATCAGAAGTAAAAATATGAGTCTTTACCTCGTTTAAAATTTAACATGAGCTACCACTGCCATTCTCACTTACCTATGAAGTTTCTATGCATCAAGTTGCAATTTTTAACTAGAAACAGTGCTGCTGTTCGGGAGGGAATAAGAATCTTCCCAGAAGATTCCTTGGTTTTAAATCATATTGCCCATCCTAGTATTTTAGTATACATTCATGTAAAGACTGAATGTCCAACTACCTTTCAAGGGAACTTTTTGTGTCTTGTAATGAACCCACCCCACCTCAAAAAAAAAAAAAAAAAAAAAACCCTCGACACCGCATTTGATAATTTTTAAAATAAACTTAAATTTAAGAGACATTTTTGTCCCCTAATGGTATTCAAAGAAGCGACAAAGTTGAGCTAAATTATCTCTTTTAGACAGTTATTAATTGTTAATTTTACTGCAGAGAGTTGGAGTAAATTTAAATTTATTCAGTTGACTTCCTTTACATTTATTTCACGGGCATCGCCGTGCGGGTACTGCTAGTTAAGATATAAAATCATCCTCCAAATACAGTATTTATTTGTAGTCTCGCCAAGCGACCACGTTTCCCTTACCCGATTCGGTGAATTATTTAAAATTTTAATTTAACATGCAGTTGGTTTCTGTGCCTTTAAGAAGAAATGCTGCAAATTATTATTTTGAGAAACTATTTGAATCTCAACAATGGGAAATATTGTTCCTATTTTAAAGGGTGTTCTAAGTATGCTATTGGATATTTTTCGATGAAGATTATTAGAAATAATCCGGACAGAGACTTTCAGAAGGTGGTCGACGTTGTTTGAAAACCATTCAACCTCTTCCATATTGTAATCGTGAGACTTCAGACCCAGAGTAATAATTGTTCGAATGGGAATTTTAGCGAATGTTTTCCATACTCTGGTGTGAAGTTTTGAGTACTATTTTCATCATTTGAAAGAGCTGTTGACCTTATTCGAAAAGAAATTTCTAGGGATACACCATGTAGATTTATTTTCTGCTCCCACACTTATTTTTGATTAATACTATGGTATTGTTTTTTTTAAGTCATGGGAACCCCTATTTATTAATATTGTGGCATTGTTTTTTTAAGTCCCTCCCCACCACTGCATTCCTCCCTTCTCAATGATGTCAATCACCAAGGGGCCTTCCACCCCCGTAAGGTATACTCAACCCCCTTCAGATCCCGGTTTATAGAACAACTTTTGTTTACCCGGAAGAAAATCAACTGTTTGTGCAAAATGCAAAACTTTCTGATTTAATTTTTGAAAACCCTAGTTCTTCCACTTGAGTCTTCGCTATTTTCTGGGCACATTTTTAAGCACATTTGTAAAAACTGTTGTAGGAATTCATTTCATAAAATTTCACCCGCTTTCACGATGTTGTAGAAGAACTTTTCCCAAGTCTTTTTAAAGAGATCCAAGCTGAATGTCGAGGTTATTTCGGTATTTCCGTTAAGGTTATGAAAGAACAACGAACTTTCCTTTTTCTTCTCCACTCCTTAAAATATGCTTTATTTTTCTTTATGTGTTTGTTTTATATCATACACGTAACACGTGGACTCTCCTGTCGACTAATCATGCGGAAAATAGTCTTTTAACAAAGGGGCAACAAATTTTTACTTCCTTTTACGTAGTAAAGGAAGTATTGTGATCGCGAAAAAAAAATCACTCAAATTTGAGTCTAAATTTTGATTTTGCTCACCCCCGAATGAAAATTCCTTAGTTTTTTTGACCTGTCAGCACGTGTATATGTACCTAGCAACATATAAGCAGCCGAAAAATTTTTTTCAACCACCCCCGAGTTAATTACGACGAGTTTTCTCTTGACGTCTGTATGTACGTGTGTGCGTATGTGGGTCGCATAACTCAAAAACTATATGCCGTAGAAGCTTCTAGCTTGGTATGTAGGCTCTGAGGATGGTCTAGTTGTGCACCTCCCCTTGTGGTTGCATTTGAATGTTCCCAAGGGGGTGTTTTACCCCTTTTTTGGGGTAAATCAGTGTTAATTTCAATGCAGACTCAAGTGATATGAATTGGCGCGACCACTTGGCGATATGTCGCCAAGCTTTTGGTCGCCGTTTGACGCCAACTTGGCGACATATCGCCAAGTTGGCGACAAATTTGGCGAAAAAAATTTTTTTCGAATTTGGGTTCAACTTGGCGCTATTGGCGATATTTTGCGAAAAATTCACTGAATGATATTAAAATCAGCAATATTTAGAAAATTAACCATTGCAAAATATTTTTTGCATTGTTTCGTGGCAGATTAGGGGAGTAAATATTTGAATTGTTACCTTGCTCACTCCAAGCACTTTTTTTAACACTTAAGGCAACTACTAAGAAATTTACACGTAAAAGGAAGTAGTGTGGGGTCCATACCAGATTTTTTTTTTCTTTTTTCGAGGCGTTAAAGTATTCCTTATTACGTTTTAGAGAAGTGGTGAAATCTATAAAACTATGTGAAGACCGTAATGATGATAGATTCCATAAAATTACCAATTTGCTTAGGATGAAATGAGAAGTAGCGGAGAAAGAAGAGTTTTTTTTTTTTTTTTTTTAATTCACCATTTAGAATGTTTGACGCTTTAAATCATAGGTTTCCAAACTTTTTTTGTCCCGTGGACCCCTTTTAGAGTTTTAGTGTCTTTCGCGCATCACCTTACTAGGGGAACTTTAAGACTATGCAGGCTATGTAATATTTATTTATAAGCTTTCTAAATCAGAGCTAGTCAAATGGTAAAATCATGTCGAAGATATTGTTAAATCATCAGATGAAATCAGGATGTATGAAAATGTCATGAGACAGTTAAGAAATTTATCCCAGCAGTGTAAAAGTTTACAATGTTGGCTTTAAATTTAAACTGAATTTTAAACGTTGATTAACAAAAACATATTTCTGGTAACTTACAAATAGGCTCAGTTTGATAGGGAAACTGGAAAATTAAAAGGAAAAAGAGAATAACTATAAAGTTTTAAAAAAAAAAAAAACTGCCTAACATTTTAAATTATACTTTTGTAAATTAAAACGACCCAAAATTCAAATCTGATAAGATTAGAAAATTTTAAGAAGTGTTCATGGGACATTCGTTAATTGAAGCATTGGTTGATTACCGCTGTATTGAGTCATCCGCTTTATTGAATCAAAGCTGTTTAGAACAAACGTGATTTATATAGGTGGTAGAAACTACAAAAAAAAAAAAAAAAAGAGGAAAGAATTTTAATGGCCAATGTGAATTTAATACGTTGACAATACATTTTTAATACTTGGCTCCGTTTCCAAATTTTTCAGGCGTTAGGAGTTGCATTACCGTTGTAATGTTTCTTTTTAAATTTAAGTAAATTAATATTTAAAAAACAAACCTTTGCATGCATCATATAAACACTGGTTTAGCAATAAATAATTTATATTCATCGTTTAAAAACAGTGTCTACTTTTTTTTTAATAATCAAAAAAAAAAAATTGAACTTTAATCTATTTAAAAAGTTCTAACGCTTTTGCATCTTTACACATCTTTTCAAAGTGTTTTTTGCTAAATGACCACAACAATCACCATAAGAAAAAATATGAGTCTTTACCTCGTTTAAAATTTAACATGAGCTACCACTACCATTCTCACTTACCTATGAAGTTTATATGCATCAAGTTGCAATTTTTAACTAGAAACAGTGCTGCTGCTCGGGAGGGAATAAGAATCTTCCCAGAAGATTCCTTGGTTTTAAACCACATTGCCCATCCTAGTATTTTAGTATACATTCATGTAAAGACTGAAAGTCCAACTACCTTTCAAGAGAACTTTTTGTGTCTTGTAATGAACCCACCCCACCTCAAAAAAAAAAAAAAAAAAAAATGTGTAGTTATTTGCTTATATATCCGATAAAAATATTATGCTGTTAACTACTTTAAAAATAATTAAGAAATGTTTTTTGTATGTTTAGAAAAATATCAAAGAACGTTAGTAGTTTCTGAAAGGCGTGTTTTTTTTTTCTTTTTTTTTTCTTTATTTTATTAATTATACTTTATTACTGTTGAAAGTTTTATCCGTAATAGAAAAAGAAAAGTTAAGAATTCAAAAATCATACAAACGCACATACCCAAAACGATTAATGAGAAAAAGCCCATTAAAGTTTTGCTTTTGATTTTCGTCACTCGGTGTGTATGACTTAAAAAACTGATATATATTTTAGTACAATTAAACTTTTGGTGGATTAAAATTAATTTGAAGTTTTGAAGTAAGCAATTAAAAAAAAAAGTGATTCTTCGTTTTTTAGTAATCTTAACGTTCGATTCATTTTTAAGTAATTTTATTTTTGTCACACGTATTTTGTCACAAACGAAATTAATTGCACATCATAGCATCAAGGAGTATTGCACATAAGAGAAAAAACAAGCATGGCAGATTATTTTTCGCAAAGAGAATGAGAGAGAAAAAAAACGTTTTTTTAAAAAAACTTTAAAACAAAATTTTAAGGCTAATTTTGGAGAAGTTAGCTCATCCGTCATATTAAATTCTGTATTTTATCATATAAATAAGTATTATGTAAATACAAGTAAAAACTGTGAAGCACATTTTGGTGAAAACTTTGCTTATCATAAGATACAGGTTATGGAACCGTTATTTGTATCTCATGCACCCCAAAAGTTTTTCTTCGCTTATCATGTACCCCTTGCCATGCACTCCTTGCAGACTTATGTAGACTTCTGAAGGAGAGGGGGGGGGGGGGGACCCGAGACTAATTTTGGAACTCTTTTGATATTTGTTAAAGTGTATGACGCAATTTGTATTTTTTTTTTTTTTTTTTACAGACAGCCCTTAAATAGAAGTTGAGTTCATAAAAAAATACTTTTTTCTATTTTTTCTTAATTGTTATTAAACTATTCTGCGGACGAGAGTGTAAAAACTTGATTCTTTACATTTCACCAACACACTTAATATTGACATTGAATTAATGGATTGGGGTTGACAGCCGTAATAACTATAACACTTGCTTATTTGTTCCTTCATTTTTGTTAGGCTAGTACAATTATTTCTAATTACATTCCTCCCATAAAAAATATTGTGCGTTTTTTTTTTTTTTTTAGTTATAGGCGAACTGGAAAGTAGGGTATTGAGATGGGGAATTTGTGTGTTGGTCTGTCCCCCCCCCCCCTAATAACTTTTGAATGAACTTTCCGATTTGAACAAACTTTTTTTTGTTGGAAAGATCTCGGCAAGTACAGATCATTCCCATATTTTATTTTTCGATTTGAACAATTTTTGGTTCAACTTTGAACCGTTCAAATAGCCTGTCCCGCGATGCTAACTTTTTAGTGAACAGTCCGATTTGAACAAACTTTTTTTTTGTTGGAAAGATCTTATCAAGAATACTTCATTCCCGTATTTACATTTCCGATTTGAACAATTTTTCGTTCAACATTGAACCGTTCAAACAAACTCACCCCTAATAACTTTTGAGTGAGCAGTCCGATTTAAACGAACTTTTTTTTTGTTCGAAGGATCTCGGCAAGAGATACTTCATTACCGAAGTTAAATTTTCAATTTGAACATTTTTTTCGTTCAACATTGAACCGTTCAAGCAACCTTTCCCCACCTAATAACTTTTAAGTGAACCGTCCGAATTGAATAAACTTTTTTTTTTTTTGCTCGAAAGATCTCGGAGAGGCTCATTCCCATATTTCGCTGTTTGATTTGAACCATTTTTTGTTCAATATTGAACCGTTCAGAAAAAAAACTTAACATTAGAGCCTACAGGGAAATTTAAGTCGAATGTTGATCCTGAGCTTAAAGGCGGATTTCCTTCAAACTAACTTTGTAAGAAAATGGTTTTGATAAATAATGCATGTAAAGTACTTTTCTGAAAAATCTTCTGTGAGGATTCTGATTCCGACTCCGACTCCGGAAACATGGCGGAAATGCAGGTTCAAAAAAAAAAAAAAAAAGAAAGACTTACTGTACAGACGATTTTTGTTTATTTATTCATGTTTCATTTCATTTATTATTATTATTTTTTTTTTGGCAGACGATTTTTTTTGTTACAAAAATTTTTCATTCAAGAGGGCATTTTATTCTTTATTTATAGTTAACAACTGGCAACAGATTAAAAATGAAATTCGAGACATTTTATTCACGGACGAGTTTTTTTTTCTTTTTTTTTTTTCTTTCTTTGATAAAATGTGTTTTGATGTTCTTTGTACTTTTATTTATTTATTTATTTATTTTTTTTTTTTTTGAAAACGATTGAGGAATTTTTCTACGGAAGAACTGTAACAGTTACATTCTTTAAAAGGTGCGACAAAACTTTATTTATTCATTTATTTACTTTTTACGTGTCTATTTCATCTGATGAGAGGGGTATATTTTGCTTTTAGAAATCAGCTTTAAGTGCTAAAAAGGTATGTTTGACATAATTTTCAGTCTCAGATAATCAAGAGAATAATGATCAGATGCTAGAATGCCGATGTCGATGTACGGGAAAGTAGACTCGTTTATTTCTTGACAGAACTTCTTATTCAAAATGTAACTTGGTCGTTTCATCCATCCTCCAAGCCCTTCAATTATAGGAAACTTTTTCCAATGAGACAGATACTGCAAGCTTATAAGGTCTTTGCTGCGGCTACTGATAAACAATGTAACATTTTCATCGCATATGAAACATTTTTGTTGAAATGTAAAACATGTGCAAGTGCATTGAATCAACAGCAAATGTGAAAACAGATGTGTAAAAAACATTGGCCTCAAAACATCGATAGTAATTATAGAACTTTTTTTTCTAACGCAACTACTGTTTACGATTTAAAGTGTTTAGTGTATATAATTATCGTATTTTTTACGAATTTTTTTGTTGAACTGGAAAATATCTATGTTTTCGAAATATCGACCATTGATGTCGCACCACTAATAGTCCGTGGAGTTAGTGCAAAAATATTTCACTTCCAGATACCAGTCTGAAATTTTATGTGGGGCTTATATTCACATAGGAGGACAAAAAAACGCCGGGAGACACTTGATCGGAGGTCAAGGTCATTCTGTGATGACGTCATCAAAATGGCCGCTTTTACAGGTAAATACGTTTGTTTAACTCCCCCTAAAACTCCATCATAGATTTAAATATTTCAAAACTCAACTATATCATCTGAAAGCACTTTAAAAGATCTATTTAGAAATGTTTTAACTTTTCTTTCTGAGGTCAAGGGCCCACCTATGATGACGTCATCAAAATGGCCGCTTTTACAGGTAAATGCGCTCATGTAACTGTTTAAAACTCCATCATAGATTTAAATATTGCAAAACTGAAATATATCATCCGAAAGCGCTTTAAAAGAGCTATTTAAAAGTGCTTGGTTTTATTTTCTAAGACAAATAGTTGAAAAGTTATAACAATTTTAAATTGAAAATTTATAAAAAAGACAACTTCTTTGTATTTTACGACTTTGAGGTAAAAATTTCGCTGTGATGCATGCATTAAAAAAATCTTTCCAATTTTATTACATTTAAGAATAAATTAGTAGAACTACGTACTATTTATCGGTATTTTATGTAGATATTGAATGTAACAGTTTTCCTTGTAACAGAGTTATTTTTTTTGTATTAAAACGTGTATTTTTTCCGTATTTCTTTTATGTAATTAAAATTCAAGCATTTTGACACAATTATTGATGATGATATTATTAGTTACATCTCAGCTTCTTTAGGAGCTTGGCTCTGCTTGTTTCTGCATTGCAACATCTGTTACAATATCTACATAAAATACCGAATAATAGTACATAGTTCTACTAATTTATTCTTAAATAAAATTGGAATTTTTTTTTTATAATGCATGCATCACCGCGAAATTTTTACCTCAAAGTCATTTCAATACAAAGAAATTGTCTTTTTATACATTTTCAATTTAAAATTGTTATAACTTTTCAACTATTAGAAAATAAAACCAAGCACTATAAAATAGCTCTTTTAAAGCGCTTTTGGATGATATATTTCAGTTTTGCAATATTTCAATCTATGATGGAGTTTTAAGCAGTTAAACGAACGTATTTACCTGTAAAAGCGGCCATTTTGATGACGTCATCACAGGTGGGCCCTTGACCTCAGAAAGAAACATCAAACCTTTCTAAATAGATCTTTTAAAGCGCTTTCAGATGATATAGTTGAGTTTTGAAATATTCAAATCTATGATGGAGTTTTAGGGGGAGTTAAACAAACGTATTTACCTGTAAAAGCGGCCATTTTGATGACGTCATTACAGGTGGAACCTTGACCTCAGAAAGAAAAATTAAATCTTTTTAAATAGCTCTTTTAAAGAACTTTCAGGTGATACATTTGAGTTTTGCAATATTTGAATCTATAATGGAGTTTTAAGCAGTTAAACGAACGTATTTACCTGTAAAAGCGGCCATTTTGATGACATCATCACAGGTGGGCCCTTGACCTCAGAAAGAAACATTAAACCTTTCTAAATAGATCTTTTAAAGCGCTTTCAGATGATATAGTTGAGTTTTGAAATATTTGAATCTATGATGGAGTTTTAGGGGGAGTTAAACAAACGTATTTACCTGTAAAAGCGGCCATTTTGATGACATCATTACAGGTGGGACCTTGACCTCAGAAAGAAAAATTAAATCTTTCTAAATAGCTCTTTCAAAGAGCTTTCAGATGATACATTTGAGTTTTGCAATATTTCAATCTATGATGGAGTTTTAAGCAATTAAACGAACGTATTTACCTGTAAAAGCGGCCATCTTGATGACGTCATCACAGGTGGGCCCTTGACCTCAGAAAGAAACATTAAACCTTTCTAAATAGATCTTTTAAAGCGCTTTCAGATGATATAGTTGAGTTTTGAAATATTTAAATCTATGATGGAGTTTTAGGGGGAGTTAAACAAACGTATTTACCTGTAAAAGCGGCCATTTTGATGACGTCATTACAGGTGGGCCCTTGACCTCAGAAAGAAAAATTTAATCTTTCTAAATAGCTCTTTCAAAGAGCTTTCAGATGATACATTTGAGTTTTGCGATATTTCAATCTATGATGGAGTTTTAAGCAATTAAACGAACGTATTTACCTGTAAAAGCGGCCATCTTGATGACGTCACTTAAATAGTACATTTTTCCACGTCAGTCTGAGTGGTGAAAATGATAAAATGAATGAAACAAATCCGAGTTTAAGATATAACATTAAAACAACTTTTATACGTTCAAGTAGTAGGACTGTGCTTAAAATATAAGCAAGTAATAAAAAACAATTAATTCTAAAAATTAAACGGTCAGTACTTAAAATGGCTTATGGATGTGGCCCTTTTTAACCCCGTCATTAATTTTAGGATTAGTTCTTGAGAAAGCTAACACATATCAGGGTTTTTAGTGGCAATGCAGCAAAAAACTACTTAAGGCGGTCCTTTTCTGCCACCAATACCCAATTTTGTCTTTTCTTTATCTTAGTGACAGAGTTAACTTCTTCAAACATTTCCTCGCTTGGCGCTGAAAGTATTTAGCGTAAATCCAAAAATTTCTTTTACAACATCGAAAGTTTCGTTCGTGTTAGGCACAAATATCGCTCATGAGCAAGAAAAGTGACAACTCAAAACTATGAAATAACGTACTGATAAGTACCGTAAAATGGGGTGAATCGGAACACTTTTCAGCTTTGATTGTAAAAAAAGCAGTTAAAAGATTTTTTTTAATTTGACTTTTTGGGTAAAAACTTCGGTCTTGCTTTGCTTTTGATATTTCAAGCAGAGACAAAACATTTTGAACAATTATTATTAAAATATATAGGAAATTATGGGTGTTCCGAATCACCCCGCTGATAGGGGTCAATCGGAACACATGTTAAATTTTTTATTTTTTTCTATTTAATCTGTAATAGTTCTCACAAACATGAGTAATATTGATGGGGGAGAATAAGAACAGATAATTACTGTCAAATAAATGTATAATTTCAATACCAGTAAACTTTTATAATTTGTCAAAATTCAAAATAATTTTGAACTTAAGAAAAATGAAAAATAATTTTAAGAAATGCTTTAGAATTGAAATAAAAAGATTTAACATGAATGGAAGTCACTCATGTCGTCGACAAATATGTACTTATCCTTAAAACTAGCAAATTGTGACTTGGCTTAAGTTTTTTCATAACATCTCCTGGGATGAGCTCTGACTTTTCTTTAGTTTCTTGAAATCTCTGGGTCTCGGGGATTGTCCTGAAAGATTTTCCCACATATTTATCACTGTCTGTGTGCTGGATTTTTACTACATAAAGTCTATGTGACTTTCCCCCTCGTATTTTAAGTAAAAAGAAGTCTCCTGGAGCAAAAATCTTTTGAAATCTGCAACTTTTTGTCATTCTAAGATCTAGTTGCTCACGAGAAGGGATAAACAGTAATAAATCCTTGTCCTTGTCCTGATTAGAAGAATTGGGGTTAGAATCTTGATTTTTCAAACAGTTTCCTTCAAATAAGTTTGAATTGGAAAAACAGAACAAAGTGTTCCGATTCACCCCGCAAATTTTTTTCCTATGGCATCTTTCAGAATTCTTCAGTTTTATGACACAGTTTATAAAAAATGTAAATTCTAATGTAGTATTCTGTTGTTCAGATACATGTATAATTGAAACATACCACTCTTAGTTTTTAAATATAAGAAGGTTTGTTCTTGCATATGAAGTTTTGCAGTCTATGAAAATGTGATGTTTTCTAGCATTCCACGTGCAGCCCTCTTTAGAAGCCAGTAGCGTTGCCAGATTGACAAAAGTATTTTTTTCCTACTTCCTATGATCTTACCTTTCTAAAAAAAAATTCATGGCGAAAAATACCTAATAGTTTATTTATGAAGAATTTCTTTGTACGGTCGGGAAGTTTTGTTCCGATTGACCCCGCTGTTCCTATACACCCCATTTTACGGTAATTCAAAATCTAAATGAAATGCTTTTTCAAACACGATACAATCAGTACTGAAACATCATTAAAATTTAATTATTTGACGGAAAATTTTTCGAACATTAAGAATGCATGATTAATTTAAACAACGAAAATTAACCAGTAAACATCACTTTGTTGTTTTTGCGCATATTGTAATATTTGAGATTTTTGTATAAAACTTTGGATATCCAAAGCTAACGTTAAGTACAATGGAGTTGGCAATTTGTATGTCAGCCTCCTGAAACATGTCAGTTCATCGTTCTATTTTTTTGGGTAAGGGTCTGAGTTTTTGGGATTATGTCCTCAATTTTTAAAAATTTTCAACAAGTCTTCGTGTGCCACTCTTATTGTTCTGCCGTGCCACACTGTGGCACGTTTGCCGCGGGTTGGCCACCCCTGCTATAATATATAAATGTAATTCAAAGCTATTTTTCGCACTAAATCGGAAAACATTGTTAGGATTTTTCATTTGTAGTGTTCTTCGTTTGCTTTTGAAAGGATGAGGAGATGGGGCGGGGGGGGGGGGCGAACTTTTGATATTTACTCAATACGATTTTTGGCGAACTTTTTTTTTGGGGGGGGGAGGGATTAGAGAAAGGGTGGCCACAATATTTTTCATTTTTTTTTAAAAATAATAATGAATTTCTCAAAGCAAAAACTTCATTATAATTGAATCGCCATTTTTTGTCGCAAATTTTTTTGAGATTAAAAAAAAAGAGTTTCGTTCTTTTTTTTTTTTTTTTTTTTGTGTGTGTCTTCTAAATATCAACATGTGTGCCTATAGAGGGCTGATTTTCTAATAATTAGTTCATTACCAGTTATCATTAAATATCTTATTTTTACTTCCTTTCCCTTTGCAAAGGAAGTAAGTATTGTTAGTTTTTGTGTATTACTCGGTTCCTCAGGCGGTATCTGAAACGGCGTTGCGAAATCATCGCAACTAACCTTTGCTGGATTTTAATATTTTCTATTTTACGAATATTTATTTTATTTTACTCTTACCCAGTGATACCTTCCGTACCTACCATTTCTAGCTTAACTGGATAAAGGGTATCATTGGAAGATTTAAGGAGGAAGAAGTTATTTTAAAAAGAGGTGGGGGGGGGGGGGAGGATATTTTTAATAATTCATTAATGAATACCTGTTTAGACAGTTCAAATATCTTAGTGATAAGTTATTAAATGTTGACCTTTTTTCCCATTAAAAGCTTTTGATTTTGTTGAAAGGCGTAAATACATTCGATGTTACAGAACATCTATATTTAAAACATCGATTTTTTTGGGTTGATGTATTGAAAACATTGATGATGCACCTCTAACGTAATAGTACTTGTCTTGCTTTGAACAAACTTCTTGTTTTAGTTCTAATTTTGCGATATGAATGTCAAAAGTTCGCAAGAATGTTTAATACCGTTAAAAAAAAAAAGCTCTTGTTTATTTTTCTCTAAGTAAAACAAAATTTTAATAACTAACTATGCATTCCTTTTTTTTCATAAGTTGTAAGTAAAAAGAAAAGCGAATGAAGAAATATCAAAGGATGATAGTTATGCTTGTTTGCCTATATAACATTTGTATTGTTTTTTTTTCTTTCTTTTGCTTAACTATTTGCAAACATTTGTATTTAGTAAATAACATTTAAATGTAGATTTTTCAAGAATTAGGTTCTTCTGTCAAACAAGGATACAGTTATTTTATTTCTAAACTATGTCACATTCCGTTGTTTTCTCCTTCTCTTTAAAAATAAATTGGATGTAAATAGTTTTGAATAGAATATATTTACAAACAAACATGAACAGTTGTCTAGTAAAATTGCTATTTATATGCACAACTCAGAAAACTGCTCATTTGTGTTATAAATTGTAATTTAAGCTCAAAAGAACATATTTTTCAAAGTGTTATTTGTTTTACAAACACAGTTTAATACTGGACGTATTAATAAGACGTTATAATGACTAAGTTAGAAAAAAAAAAGGGCGTAATAGTTTATTAACAGGCAGGTAGACATGTTGACTTTATAAACAATTTAACTTCCAAAGAAGTGCTTAAAGCAATTTTTGAACTTTTCAAAGAGTTTTTGTTTTTAAATATTAAGAGATAAAAACCTTGCATAATTTTCTACTTTGCAGGAAGTAGGTTAAATAGGCTTGCACTTGTTTGTGTTTTGAAATGTGGAAAGGTTTTCCAAATAATAATGTGATGAATTGTGTATTGCTAGTAAGGATTTACTAAGCAATCTTACTTCTTACCTACTTCTAACTGGGGAAAAGGAAGATAAATGTTTCAATATTTTTTTTGTATTTAAGTAAAGCATGAAAAAATTTGACGTAGAAAATTTTACACATAAAAACTTTGAAGATGAAGTTGAAACATAAATAAAACTTGCAACTGAAAAATCTTGTTTTCATAACATAAAATGTTTTTTTCTTTTTTTCGTTTGATCTATTCAGTCATTAAGGGTAGCTTTGATATAGTTTCTCTATTTTTTGTTCCCTACTCCAACGGCCAACAGAACTACGGGGCCTTGTATAATTGGTGACTAGTTTAGTTGTATTTACTTTAAGGAATCAAAGTAATGTTTTATTAATACAGAAAAAAAAATAGAAGGGACTGGATGTTTTTCCATTCAATTCAGTTAATTTGCATTCAAAACTGCCAAATATAACTTTATTCTTTGATTCAAAGTCCTTCATAAAAGAAGGGATAGTCTGGGGGGGGGGGGGTAAAACCTTGGTATGTACCCTCATCATAGCTCCTTGTGATAACTTGGATTTGAGTTAATAGTTTCATTCTAATTTAATGTCTGGTATATTTTTTATTTTCTATTATTGTCATTAATGTTGATATTTTAATAGTAGCCACTGAAATTGATGACGTTTAATTTTACTATTGAATTTACAAATATTTATATATTTTCTTACGTTTTATTTTAGGCTAAAGAGAAAGCTTCAATTCTCTGGTTGCTATCAAAGGCTTTTAATGGTGATATTCCTAATGATTTAAGGGAGCCTTTTTATAGAGACCATGATGTAAGTCTAGTTGTTTATTTATAATTAAACTATTTATAATTGGTTCTTCATAATTATTTGCCCAATTAAACTTAAAAAGGCATAAAATATTGCAATTTTCATTTAATGATTAAGTAAGGTTATTAAATCGCACTGTATATTTTTTGATTTGATTAGCATCAGCTCCCTGTCATTCCCACTACGGGTCAATCCATTTCAAATCACGCAGTCAGTGTTGCTCAACATTTTTAATTTTCCTGATTCTTTTATCATGTATTACCTATGGGTAGACATGAACAAAACTGCAATTGAAAAAAATTTACATGCTATATTTTTTATTTGGCAGCCATTTCAAAATGGCGATTTGGCAAATTTGATAGAAAAACAGGGTTTGCGAAAAATTTTATTGCCGAGTCGTTTTTAAAGATATCAAAATAGTTTAAAAACCAGTGTTTTCAGCATAAAATGACCTTTAAATACACCTTCTTTAAATTTCCCTATCATGTAAGAAAGTTGGTAAAATCTTTCTCGAAAATCTAGGAAAAAACGTAAAAATTGGTAATTTTTAAGACCATAAATTTTTATGAAGGAAGAAAGTCTCGGCAATACTATTTCATTTCGGTGTTTGAGTACTCATAATACTACCAGCAGCATAAGTTTTAGTCTTTAGAATGAACTCCTTTTTTTTCTATGGGTCTTTAAAAATGGCGGAAAATGCCAATTTTCGTTGGTCAATATCTGAAAAGGGACTGAAGGAAAAAAATGAAAATTGCATAAAATGTTCTTAATACTAATAAGGATATCTCACAAAAAAAGTTTGACTGAGACTCAACTTCGTTTTGAGTTATAGAGCTGCGAATTTCAACAAAAACGCTACCTTTTTAATACACTCGTGCAGTGCTAAATTAGCAACTAAGGCTTAAAATTATCTTAGCTGACAAAGTTAAATAATGCTGAAATCTACAACTTAACAATGCACTTTTAATTACATCTTTAAAAAAAATCGATAGTAGTAGTAGTACTACCGTAAAATTCTTAAACTTACCCATATGTTTTATGCACTACAATGGTGTAAACTATTACACACATTAATGTTTTTTAAATATACTTTTCTGTTCAACTCTTAACTTCTTGCCAGCTGTAATTTTGGTTAAAGAGTTGAACAAACATATTTCATTGCACAGTTTATCAGTTATGTTGTGTGTTCTTCCAGAAAACGTTGAGTTCCAATGAAGTTTGTTTAAGTCATTGTTGTTGAATTTAAGTTGTTTACTACTATTAACTTAATTAACGTATTTTAAGTTTACTAACTTACGTACTGTTTTCTTTGCGGGTACCCACGCAGTATCATTTTTTGACAGTTAATTGGTCCAGAAGGATGAAAGAAATGCACCGAAATATCATTGTTAGCTTCACTTTTGTCTTCAACTTTTCCCATCCACCACTTCTCATCGTATATACAGGCAACGAAGTCATTATTTGTGAATGATTTGGAGACGTGCCTTTAAGGATTTTTAAAGCATATCAGCCAGCTAAGTTGAACATAGCTGCATATTTGTTTTTCATGCATTTTAATGAACCAAACAATATTCAAATTTTATGAAGTGCCTTTTTAAAAATTAGTTTAATGGAAGATGTATACAATTTGTTTAAAATACGCAAAAAAAAAATATTCCAGGAAATGTTAATGTGCATGCGCATGCGGAATCCCCAAAGAGTTGTAAGAAATGTTTGATGAGAACAAACTGCTTAACAACACAAACAATAATCTGCCACATTTGTTATTGTTACAAGTAATTGATTCTATAAGTGATTAAATTTGAAATTTTTTGCTGTAGACATTTCAGTGACACTATTTGAAGGTGATTGCTTAATGGGTTTTATTAAAGTTTAATTCATGGGAAGACTGGAGATGATTGGTTATATATGTTTCATGAGGAGAAAATATTTGTAGGGCCCCACTCTTAATTAGAACTTTTACGCTTTGTTAAGATATTTTGTTGCCAAATAATTCTAATTCTCATCCGGTAGCTCGTGGATTGCATGGGACCATACATTATAATGATCGTTTTCTTGAAAAAAAAATGAAAATTTATGAATCACAGCTCATAATGTTTTATGCATACCATGCCTCATTGTTTGTTTGATAAATGAATTTACCAAATTCAGTAATAATATTCATTATTTTTTGCAGAATATCCGTAGATTAAAGCCAAAGATTGTTCATTCCCTAGCCACTGCTGAATTATACTGCCTAGCCCTAGTCAATATTTTTTCTGATCCTAACTATCACAACCTTGACCATCAAGGAATAATTCAAGCCTTGTTGAGAGGAGGCGTGTGTTTAACGGAAACCAGAGAAGCCTCGCTTACTGAAACAATCTTGGTTCAAACTGCCCCCATAAGATTGGTAAGATTTTTTTTTCTTTTATCTTTAATCCGACTAATTTAACCTCCTTAAATATTCCTTTTAATTTTACTTTGTACTTAATATAATTTAAATTGCTGTTGCAAATCATGATGTACACATTTAATCAAACAAAATAAGTACAGTAAAATCCCGATTATCTGCGTGATAGGGTGGCACAGTAACCGCGGATAATCGAAGAATAGGTAACAAACAATATTAATGTATACAATAGTTAGAAAAGAGTCAAAATCACAACACAAAATAACTAATTTCTAGTTAAAAATGACAACACTGAATGTAAGAAATGTCTTAAAAAGCTGAAAATGATCAATAAGGCACTTTCATTTTTTTTATTCAGTAAATCATCACCGTAAAAAAAAAAGAAAAATGAAGTGTGAAGACCCACGGATAATCTTACCACCAAGAATCAAGAGTTTACTGTATCTTTAAAACTTTACTGTTTTTCTTAAAATCAAATTACTCATTTTAGTTCATAAAAACAACTTTATTATTGAAATAGATAAATACCTTTGTGCATAAATATAATAACATAAATACAACGTTGTTAAAAGCATAAATGCGCATGAATACTGCAGATACGTGTTTCGGCGTTACAAGGAACGCCTTTTTTAATGTGAAAAAGTTCTGAGCTTAAAGCTCACAATTTTTTGTATGTTGTACAACATTGTATTTATGTTATTTCACTTTTAATTATTATTTTCAAAAGTTTCAAAGTATTGTAAGCTGTAAAATTAAGTTCAATATTTCAAATTTATATGTACATAGAATGTGGCATCATAAAAACACCTTTATAATTTTGATCTTATGCACAATCTTTTACCAAATTATGGTTCCCAATGCAATGCAAGAAAATAATTCCTTTGCCAAATATCATTTTACTATGGGATTATTTTAATGAAAAAAATTTTAATGAACATATATAATTTGCATTGAAGTTGGATTTTCATTTTATAGTATAAGTAAAATATGTGAATCTATTTTTAGAATGCTCACATGGTTGTAATTGATGGCATCATGTTCCTCTTTATAAAAGAAGTTTTAATACCTGAAAAAATAGTTGAAGTTGTAAGGTATGGAAGTTTTAAATATTGTTCTTAATTGAAAGTGTCACATATTAAGACTTTATTTTGTAAGACCCCAATCTAATCTGTCAAATATTTTTCTATAACTTAGAAAGCTTACTGCAATTGATGTGAATAGCGAGATGCCTCGAAATGCTGAAGAAGCTGGTATTTTATGGATTAATAAATGTTGTAAAGCTCTTGAACAAGAAATTAAATCTGAATGCAGCTTAGATGAGGTATTATTTTTTCTCTTGTTAATTTTTTGTGAATTATTTTCAATCAATAGTAAGGAATTAAATAGTGGTTTGTTTGTTTATTTATTTACTTATTTTTTGATGAACAGGGAAGAAGTGCAGCAATTGTAACAAGTTTCATATTCATACTAAAAATATTGAGCATGATAGTTTAAAAGCGTGTTTCACTTTGATAAGTGCCTAATGTTTCCTTTGTCTTTAAACAAGATACATTTGTGTGAAAATCTGTATATTCTGTATATAATCTATATTATTTGATGTTAATATTTTTACATTCTATTTTTATTTTCAGCGAACAAAATTACCAAAAATTCCCATTTTAAAAGATATTTCTGATATTAGTGATGGATGTTGTCTTGCTGCTGTTATTAGTTATTACTGTCCTACGTACTTAAGGTGGCAAGGTAATTTACATATTTGCTGATGTTTTTAATTTTATGTGTCTTTCGAATTATGTAATTTTTTTTTCGGTCACGTTTTACAAACTTTGTGTAATGTACACCTAAAGGAGAGGCTCAGAAGCTTGGAGTAGTCCAAAAAAAAAAAAAAAAGTCCAAAAGAAAAACTGATTGTTTGAACCAGTGATGTATGCATACATTTCTGTGTAGATCATTCAAATAGCAGTTTTATTTGATTTAGATTTTTTTAATTGAAAAGTTTTTGTTTTAGCGATTTTTTTTTCTTTTTTTCATTAATATATTTTTATATTTGTGTAAAAGAATGAAGTTTTTATTTGCTTAAACACTAGTATAATTTAAAATTTGCGATATAATTTGAAAGTTTTGCAGCATCCAAAATTAGAATTTAAAAAAAAAAAAAAAATATTGGTACATGTGAGTTTTTTTCGCCCCTTTTTGGCAGAATATGATTTTCTGAGAGATGGGGTAGTTTTGAAATGTCTGAGTTTGAATTTCTACTTTTTAAAAAAAATATCAACAAAAGATATTTTGTGCAATTGAAAATAACTACAAGGACATTCCATGGTAACTTACGTTACATTTTGACCAATTCTTTGGCATTTAGCACCTCTGTGCAAACAAATGATGTTATATAAACCTTGTACAAAAGTGATTTATGAAAATGGCAATGGGAATTAAAAATGCAAAAATCTTTGATGCATTTCAATTTTAGAAAATTTAGCAACCAAAACTAATACAGTAACTTACGTTACACAAAATTCCCTCTTTGTGTAATGTAAGTTACTGTTTTATTTTGGGCTGCTAAATTTTGTAAAATTTAAATGCATCAAAGATTTTTGCATTTTAATTTTGCTTTTAATTACCATTTTCATAAATCACTTTTGTACAAGGTTTATATAACATTATTTGTTTGCACAGAAGTGCTAAATTCCAAAGAATTGGTCAAAATGTAACGTTAGTTTCCATGGAATGTCTTTACAGGAAAAATCATAATATAACAGTTCGTCTAGAATAGTCAAAGTCTACAAAAGCATTTTTGAATACTTTTAAGTGCTTTTTACGACAAAACTAAAGTTAAAAACATGTGTTTTTATCTTTCATTCTGTTTTCCTTCTGAAATGCTTCCTTTATTATCAATAAGTTTAATGTTTTTATATTTTGAAAAATGTTTATTATTGTATACAATTTTAAAATTGTTGTTTTTCTTTTTAGACATATGCTGGAATGATCCAATGAGTTTAGGAGATAGTATTTATAATTTACAGCTAATAAAAAAGTTTTGTTCTGAAGTATTGCCAAAAGAAATTATTTTTTTAACGTTAGAAGACCTTCTTTATCTTCATGTTTCTATAAAGGAAAATGTTTTAGCCCTCATCTCAGATTTGTTATATATGTTCTGCATCTCCAGAGCAAACTGTGTTACGTTAAAAAAGAAAGCAGCTTCAAAAGAACCTAGTCATCTTCCCTTAGAAAGTAAGTTTTTTAATTATTTGAATGATAAGTGATTATTATTTGAAGAAGAAATTTACTAACTTAAAGTTTGGAATTTCTAAGCATAAAATATAAAACTTAAAAATATTCTCTTATTGTAATTTTAATAATAATCATAATTATTTTATGATGTTACATTAACAATATGAATTGCATTCAATTTTCAGAAACAACACATTTTTAGGAATGTGGTAATAGTTTACTTTACCTATAATGCATTAAAAGACAAATATAAACAATGAATGAAAATGAATGTATGAAATAAAATACATTACAGTTGATATACTAAATGTAATTTTTACTATTTGGAGGAGAAATTTCAGAATTGAAGTAGTATTTAAATTTTTTATAACTCTTAAATCCATTTTCGGTTTCACCCACCAGAGCAATGTTTATGTAATGAGTGCATGCATTACTTTTATCTTTGTGTTTATATATTTATTTATTTATTTAACTTATTTATTTGATTGGCATTTTTGTATAATTTATAGAACTGTAATTTCGTAATTTGCTCATTGACACTGTGAGCTCTTTTCAACACACAAAAATAATCATATTCATTAATGAAGAGTATAATTTTACAAACTCTACTGTATATTTGCCATTATGACTTACCTATTTTTTCTTTCTTATTTCTTTTTTATTTAATTTTTTCATTATATCAATAAAATGTTACTTAAAAAAATCTATTTCCTCATCCTTTTTAGATTCAAAATCTCTAAGCAACTTTCCAAGTCATAAAAGTCAAGTCCTCTGTAGTCCTATACCAAATTTAAGAGCCGATTCCTATGGTGGGTCCACTTCAAGTTTGCCTGATATTAGATCTAGGTGAGATAAAAGCCCATCTTCAATACATGGTGTGTATTTTAAGTAATGAGAATAAGTCCACAAAAAATAATTTATTAGAGATATCGCTACAAATCTTTAGTAGTCTTTAAGAGAGATATACTCCTTGAGCATCTTCACACTTTTACAGGCCACATTCCCACGCTTTGTGCTCCCCCTGGAAGTCCCCAACCGAAACATCCTTCATAGCATGCATGCAAGTCCTTTTGACATCATCTACGGTCCCGTGGTGGTGCCTTAAGGGGGCGGTTTTCACTTTAGAGAAGAGGAAACAGTCTGCTGGGGGGAGGGGGTCAAGGTCGGGGCTGTAGGGAGACTGTGGAAGATGTTTTGAAACAGCCTCACGGTTTTGTTTTTGAACGTCCGTTAAAACTTTCAACACGAGTTCCGCGCAAATCTTCCTCATCGCAAGATCTTCACTGATGATTTTGTGCATAACTATTTTATTCATTCCTAGCTGTTCTAAGATCATACGAACACTTAAACGGAGGTCTGTGTTCAGCAAATTTCGCATACGTTGTTCGTTTTCTGCAGTTCTTGATGTTGAAGAGTGACCTGTATGGGGTTTGTCCTCCACGCTCCCTCCGCCTTCTTTAAACATTTTGTGCCATTTAAAACTTAAGCTTGTAATGAACTTTTCCTGCCATAAGCTTGCTGAATCATTTCCACGCAAAATTTGATTGAGTAACGCTGTTCAATGCCTTGTCGCATTTTGAGCTTGCACACACTTTTTTGAAGACGTCTACGCCACGCGTGATCCCGCCTTAACTAAAGCCAACAGGCAACTGCCGAGTGGAGCATTATCAAGGTCGAAGGCCACGCTACCGACTACAACCGGTCGGAGCGCCCTCTGGCTTACACCCGAGTCTGGACAAAAATATTCTCATTACTTAAAATACAGACCTTGTAGTATCCAATAAACAATTGATGAATTAATTTCTTTGTATCCCACTGCTTGTAAATAATTTTAATCTTCTACATGTTCTGATGCACATTGTCATTAGACTGAATTCTTTAAATTAATTATGCAACTTTTGTTATGCTTTCAATTTTTATGACTTGAATGAAGTGTTTCAAAAAGGAAAGCCACAGTTAGTATTGAGTTGTATGATGAGTCATAATTGAGTCAAAAATCACAGTAGCTGAAGATAATTTTTCTTCCAAATGTCCTCTAAAAAACAATTTCATGTTGCTGTGAGCAAGAAATGTTGATGCATTCATGTATCATTTTATTGAATGCATTCAATCCATTAATATGTGCTGTATTATTGTTGGTTTATTTATTATTTTGAGTTGAAAGTTAAAATTAATTTTTATTTTCCCAGCTTGTTTCTTTTTTATTTTATTTATTTATTAATTTTTGGTATAAAGTTGGATTATTTGTAGTTTCTAAACTTTTCTGTAACCCCTTTTTTTGTTAAGTACTGAACATCCTGCCTATTGTAATTTTGTATATATATATATGTATATATATATAGAGAGAGAGAGAGAGACTTACCATAGTGTGTGTTATCAGTTTTGAATATATACTAAAATAGTGTGTTGAAGAAATATCTCAGTTAAATATTTTGTCAGAACTCTTTGTATTCTGTCTCTTCTGACTAGCTAGTTACTTTGAAAAAGACTAAAAATAAAGTATTTTAGTACATCAAACACACCCATCCCTTAATAAAATTTAAGAGTTGCTTCGTTGACTATTTTTATTCTTATTTAAAGACTGATTTTTGTTTTATTTGTTTAATCCTACTTTTAGCAATAAAGCAAGGACATACAGTAGCAAAGAAAGGTTAAATGAAAGAACGCTGAATAGGAAATCAAACTTTTCCAATGGTAAGTTATTTTGACTTTTTTTTCAATTTTTATTTTTAAATTAGTAAAATGTCCATCATAATCAAATTTGTTGAACGATATTGAATTATTAATTTTCTTTCTATACCACTTATGCTATTGAAATAGTGAATTATTTGTCGATCATAATTTAATCATACATGTGATTCTTCAGCCAATCGGCGGAAATCAGCCAATTTGATTTGCAATAGTAATGTCTTTCTACTGAACTGCCTTAAAATTTTTTCCATCCGCTCTAAAATTTTCATTCCATTTAAAATTCCCATGATCTCTAGACGAAGATAATGGTAGGCGACGGCGATCTACTCAGCTTTAAAAGGGAGCACTCTGCGCTTGCTTGGTTTCGGTTAGAAATTTCAATTTGAAAAAATAAAAGCAGAGTTAGAGAAACCAAAATGATGAAAGTTAAAAATAAAAAATTATAATTTTTTTACTAATTGTATTTAATAGCATTTTTGCCCCTTGAACCAACCAGTCACGACATGTAAAATATTTTTAGTCAAATTGTTTTGAAAGTAATCACATGTATGTTTAATTTACCGTGCAAGAAGTCATTCATTCAAAATAATAGCAAAACACAAAATAGAATGTTCAACTATCAATATCTCTTGCACCTACTTCTAAGTCCATTTTGAAGAGTATAACCTTGTTTTTCTCTATTTTAACTCATCTTTTTTTATTGAAAAATTTATATTTGCTGATACAAGTAAGTGTGCTTTTATGTTAATCTTTCACTGATATTTGTTACTGATACTGCATTTTGCTCCTGAAATTGTGCAATTTCTTTTTGCAACGCTGCATTTACATGAAATGAAGCTCATTTAAAAATCTAAAATTCTCTGCCTTATAGGAAAGTTTATGTGATACTTAGCTGTACATCATTTATGAGAAATCTATTATAAATCTTAATTGTAATACTATAAGTAATGTTTTCTCTTTTCAGAAGAACTAGTGCCCAATCAATTACAAAGGACAAATTCAGCTAAATTGGTGAATGGATGGAAAAGTTCAAACTTACCTTATGTAGATTCTGGAGATTCAATATCTGGAAGCCCAAGGTAATTTTTGAGTGTTTTTGTCAAATAATTGTCAAAAGGAGAAAAAATCACATAATCTGGTATATGAACCTGGCAACATACTTAAAACAGTATAACTAGATCCTCTGTCACAAAAACAAGCTCTGGTCTGTATTGTTGAAATGCTATTGTGCTCTTGAGTGCTTGTACTCTTTGAAAGGCTTTTAAATTTCATTTTCTTGAATATGTTCCATGAAAAATTCTTGAAAATGAAATGTTATCTTAAGTCACTACACTTAAACCAAAACTGAACTAGTAGAAAATTAAATTTCTCCTTCTGAAGGGAAATTACTGTGAAGTATTCCTCGTGATGTAAATAAACTGTAATGTTAAATTGAAAAGGATATGCGACTTTGAACTCTGTAAAACATTTAAAGAACTTGATGCATTAAATATGTACAAAAAAAAAAAAAGGGTGAATTGGATGACCCATTTGATTTAAATGCTAGTTGAGTATTATTAAAACAGGGTTCCCATGGATAGCTTAAATTTTATGGAAAATTCATTTCATTCAAAAAAAATCAGGGAAAATTGTTTATTTCGTCAAACATTTATGTGAACTTCCTTATAATAACGTGAAATAGCCACGATTGATAAAACCCAGTGTTCTGCTTTCTGCTGACTTAGTTCCTTGCCATACTTCACTGCAAAATTTTAAGTCCCGACTAATTAGGATGCCCAAATCAACAGCTTTTTCTTCTTCGCTAACCATGCTTGTAATGACCTGACCATGTCCAGTCTAGCTGTGCCCAAAGTCTAATGTTGCTCATCACATTGTGTTTGTATTTTTCAAAACCACCTGTTTCATGTTCAAATTTTCATGTTATATAAATAGAATCAATAGTAATTATTGTCTTTCTTTGAAGCTTTCTGTGTACCTGTTTCTGAAACTTATTTTTAATTGGTTAAATCATTATACCTTTTAATGTAGTGCTATTTAATAACTATTTTAGTTTGTTTTGCAATAATCTCTCTCTTTTAACCTTAGGCATGTTTGTCAAGAACAAACAAGGCCTGCCGTCGAAGGAGAAAGTTCCAGTAGCAATCTATCTCATCCTTCAACACGCAGTACTGAAGAATTGTGCCTAAACAAGAATGTGTGCCATAATACCAGAACAGATACGTTTCCTCAGAACTCTCCTCAAAGAGACAGCACCGGCTATGGGCTTCGTAAGTTCAGTGAGGGCCTTCTACACAGTGGAAGCCATGTCTTTAATGGTGTTCAAGAGCAGAGCAGAGGGCGGAAAAGTCTCGAAGATTATTATAATCAACTTGCAAATAGCGATGTTCCATTAAGATCTATATCAGCCACTAATATATCAGAAAATAAAAAATGGAGGAATGCTAGTCCTGAAAAGTTTTCTCCTAAAAGTCAGGCTGGTGAAAGTATTCCAGGATCTGCAAGCTCACAGAGCTCAGGAATTTGTCTAAGTGATATCGACTCTAGAAATAACTTTTCTACTACTAGCTTTGCACAACTTTCTAAGTTGAGGGATACCAGTAGTCACTCCATTAACATTGTATATACACCTCATGAAAAAGAAATGCTGGACAAAGAAAAAAATCCCTCGTCTCCGGTTACCAAAAAGACAGATGTTGAAGGCAAAAAAACTACTTTTGCAGCTTTGCCAAACACAACCACGTGGCAGCAACAACATGCTGTAAATTCTAACTTTCCTCAGACAGACTCTGGCCATGAAACGCCTACTGAAGTAGGGGATAACTTATTAAACGTGCAACTGTGCAATATTAAAATGAAACTGGAGGAAAAGAAAAGAAAAATAGAATTGAAAAAGAAGCGCATGGAGTTAATGTGGAAAAAGCAACGACAAAAAATGTTAAAAACAGCTTTCTTGCAAGCTGTTAGCAAAAACCCTAATGCTGAAGCTGGTACACCTGATAGCGGTACTGGTAAAGAAGTAACAGAAGTTGATTTTCTTCCACCACAGGAAATATCAGTGGCTGCAATTTCTAATTCGCCCTCTATGGTGAAAAGAATGTCTATGCAAGAAATTGCTGAGGATCTTGATAGTGTGCAAAAGAAATGGCTTCATCATATTGATGCAATTGAGCAGCTTACAATTACAGATAATACCAATGATTTTGGAGCTGCTACTGCTGATGATAATGACACAATAAACATTGATCTTCAAACTTCTATTGAGCAGCTAAATACTAGTCTTACAGATTTACAGGCTGACATTTCTAGGATATCACTTCAACAAGAACAAGTTGAAAGCCTCATGAAAGATAGTATTGATGATGGTTCTCATTTCTTTCTTCATGGAAATTCATCAAACAGTGATCTGAATTCTCCAAGAAGTAGAGGTCCTATTAACTTGAACTTTGAAGATTCTACATTTTTATTAAAACGAAGAATTTATGTTGAACCATCTGGTATAATGTCTACTCCCCAGTCTTTCAATAATTACAACTCTGATGTAGAACCTTCATTTTCCTTGCCTCCTTGTTCTAATCTAACAAGTACTCCTGCTCCTGAAGAACTGTATTCTAAAGTAAATAAACCAGACAAATATCAGAAACAAACTGTTCCACATTTGCGGTCAAACATGACCTCATCAAACAAAGTGTTGCCTTCTGAAAGTACTGTTACCATATCAAATGATTATTCAAAAAGGCCGGGAAAATCTAAACCATCTAATGAGATTCACATTGTGTTACCCAGTGTTCCAGATCCTAAATGTGATGAACATTATTTCCCCAAAAAATCCAAGGAAGAGAAGAAAGGGTTTTATATTCCTATTGAAAAAGAGGTAAAGAAAACAAAACATAAAGTATTAAAAAATTTTAAGGTCACTTCAGATTCTTCTGTGGTGCCAAAAATCATATCTGACAAAAAAGTGCCAAATGAAGTTACTGAAGATTCTAATGCTTTTGGTTTTGTTATCGGTGCTGATTTGGTGCATCCAGATCCGGTATGCTGTTTTCTGATCATGTGTTTGCTGTTGTAATTTTTAAAAATAATTTATGTCTTGTAGTAAATTATTTTAGAGGTTGCAGCAGCACTTAGAATACCTATTTTCTTTTTGACTTGAGTATTTCTTATAAAAATTAAAGTTTAAGTTTGAAACTAGTAGTTACCACAACTTAGTTCAGTGCATGTCTGCATGTATCATAGTTGGCAAAAAAAGCATAGATTTTTTTTTTTAAAGATTATCTTTTCATTAGCTCATATGCGGTTATGGCTTAAAGTTTAAACATAGTTTCTCAAGGGTCATTCAGTCAAAAAATTACTTAAAATCATGATAAAAGTTGGTCGAGGGTTGAAATGTCCCTAGTAAAATAAATTTTTTGGTGTGTTAAGAAAACATGGTTTTAAATGGTGCCACTATGGAACCTAATTTAAACATAACTACTGGGTAAAGTTTTTTTCTCCTCTCTTTTTATACTACAAGCCCTTTTCTGTCTTTTAAGTAACATAATTCTGCAAAAGTCATCAAAAACTCTGAAATTTAAACTAAAATTTAGACCCAAAAAGTTTTAGCATAATCTTTACAAATGAAATTGTTCATGTACACGTATTCATCACTTTTCAAAAAAAGAGCTTTTTTAGTAGTTTGATAGGCTAAGCTAATGGTCTTTTAACAACTACAGCTAAGCTTACCTTATTCTGATGTGGTCCCACCCCACTCCCTTCTTGAAATTATGTCTTATGCATTTGAAATTGTTTCAGTTTTCTCACATCTTGATTCAAGTTTTGTACAAATAATGAATTTTGCCATGAATTGAATGAGTTTGTTACTGCTTCTAGTAATGCTCATAATGATTAAAAAAGTCTTCCATCATATCCCTCATTATTTTGATGATCAAGATTACTACGGATTTGCTAATCATTACAGTTTTGAGTATTTTTTAGCAATTAGAATTGAATGATATAATCATTTACAGTTAATAACCATAATGTAACAAATGTTAAGTGAAAAAGAAAGTTATTGCACTTTGACATACTTCATGGAGATATGATGTAAGAGAGGATCCTCTGTTCTCTTTAATTTGGAGCTAATGTAATGTTAATGAAATATCTGTATCTAAAATGAATTTAAAATTTAAAATTGTTTTCGATTAGATTCATTCAAATGGAATGTTTCACATGATTGCGAAGTTAAATCTAGTACTTTAACTTCACGATCATGTGAAACTTTTGATTTAAAAGTACTCACTAACCTTAATTATCTGTTACCCCTATCAGTCATGTAGTAATTTTTGGAAGTCTAAACCAGATGCTCTAAAACTGTCTTTTTTTTAGTATTTAAACATTTGAATTAGATTGAAAAGGTTATCTTGAATAATCCGTTAAAATACTAGCTATCGTCACTTTAAGTTCTTTGTAAAATATATAAGTTATATAAATTTTATTTTATTTAATATAATTTTATTTAACATTATTTTTCATTGACAAATTAACTCCGTAAATAATGCTCTTTAATTATTTTGTACATTTACTGTAGAAAGAATTTTTCAAATGCCTTAAACCGAATAAGATGTCATAAAAAAAGTGAAAACTTTTAGAGTAGAAAATGCTATTGCAAACTTTTAAACTTTTTCCTTCATTTCTTCGAGCATTTAAATACAATTATTTATGTTCTCTCTCTCTATATATCACTCTCTGTTAGGTATTAATTATAATTTATTTTGCTGAACACGTATAAAATTTGAGCAATTAAAAAGAATGCTAATTGAATTTTGAATTCAGTTTTGAATATTTTCTTACTGTTATTTTACCTTTGTAGTGCTTGTATATGATCTGCAGATCTTCAGTAAAATTTGTAGAACTTTGGTAACGCTTTGGTCCTCTTTTTATACGCTCATAAAAAGAAAGTTTCAGACCTTGTTTATTTAATACAGTACAGAATTCCTTTTTTCAATTAGAACTTCATCCAAAACCTATTTTTGCTAAGTAGCTGAATAGCTTAACAGAAAATTATAACTTTTTTTTGCAGTTAGTGAAAGTTTGACTGTGTTTTGAGTCATGTAGTGTATTGCATATAATTCACCTTGCTTACATTGAATAATATTGTTGATATTCTTCTTTATTAATAAAACACTCGTTTCCTAATTTTTGTTATAGGATACTGAAACAGAAATGCAACGTAAAAAGGAAATGATTATGAATTTATCTATTCAAAGAAAAGCAGAATATGAGAGAAAAAGGGCTCAAAAGGAACAAGAGTATGCTAGGCTAAAAGAAGAAGAAAGGTATAATTTTTAATGTTTTGCATTTTGGCTGTTTCTAACTTGCATGATCTTTTGAAATTCTGTTACTATTTGCATTGCTTATTGTGATCGGCTTCATAAGCTCATGTAGTGATAATTACATACAAAACTAAACTCACGTTATTGAAGAAAGTACTTTAGATTCTACAGTTTTTGGAATATTGTGTTAATGTAACTTTTGCATATGAAATAATTTAATTGCCATCATCTACTCCTGTTAAGTTTCTTTATTTTATTTATTTATTTTTTATTTATTTATTTTTTTTTGTGTGGTGGAAAATCAATTAACCAAAGGGCAATAATTAAATCCCCAGTTGTGGAATTGAAATAGTTGTCTGTCAAACTGGACTGTATCTTCCCAATTATATACAGTTTATTCAATTATATTTTTTAATTTTGCTTGCGAGAGAGAAAGAGATGGAATCATATTTCTGTTCTTGGATAGCAGTACAGGCTCATTTCCCTTTAAAAGATTAATGGACACCGAGAAAGTAGGCACTAAGTAGTGTTTTAAGAAATTCAGTTAAATAAAGAGTAGAAAACAAACAATCTTTCAATCATTATTTTAATCATTTAAATTTTGTTACTGTTAGATTTGTATAAATTTTGTGACCAGGGATGTTTAGAACTTACGCAAAATTAAATTTAAAGGAAAAAGCAGGAATACCAAGAGAGAAAGAGGGAAGAAGAAAAACGGAGAAGGGAAGCAATCCTTGAGCAATATAGGCAAAGGAAAATACAAGAAGAGCTTGAAAAAGATGGACTTATTCCACATAAAGATGGGAAGTTTCATGCAAAGTCTAGGACGAGGTATGTTAAATGGTTTGCATAGTGTTTTAAAGCACAGAGAAAGTTATTATTAGTTTGGAACATAATGGTTGCTATGTCTTGTTTACCATTTGTGAGACTTAACCTTTAGGAGCCGGGCGGTACACATGTTGTACCATAAATCTTGTCTAGTTTAGAGGACGGGGTTGAAATTTTCACTCAAATCTTTTGGAGCCGGGGATTTTTTCAAGGTTTCATACGTCTGGTACGACAGTTTATACCTTTTCTTTTCAATGGAAAAGAAATCTGTGGATAAACTGTCATACTACCTGGGTCGAAAGAAAAATTTCGATATGAACAGCCCGGATCCAAAAGGTTAAAATGTTTGATATCACTCTTAGTATTAAAAAAAAGAAGTATGTCGCTCTCTTTTTAGTGAAAGTTACTTTTTTTTAAAACGATTTTATAGTATATGGTATTAATTGTTTATTTGATATGGTACAGGAGATATATAAATTTATGCATGAAAATTAACCAGCAAGTAAGCTATTGCTAGATAATATGGACATGTATGCAGATGAATTAGATATGTACATCTCCTAATGATTGTTTATTGGTATCAACATTAAATATTTATAAGTAGAAAATTAATGAAAAAAGTGCACTTTTTTGCTTTAATGCAAGCATAATTGAAAGCAAAAGGTATTGTTTTACTAAAAAATTAGTCTACCCACTTTTTATCGATTTTAAAACCTGCAGATACTTTATTTTTTTATATTACTGTGCAATAAGCTCTAATGAACTAATATGTTGCCATGTAACTTCTGTTGCCATGCCTATTAATCTAAAATGAAAATTATGTGCAATCTGAAACTATTATTGAGCCAATGTATTACTCATTAATATATTTTGCCATTTTTAAACAAGCCTAACATTTTAATAACTTCAGACAACTGTGGTACTTCCTGTTTTCTGTACAAAAATTGAAGCCACATCAACATACTCTATTCCATTAAATTTAAACAAATGAGCTATGTACACCCTTTCTATCCCCAGGGCCCGCGTTAAGGATTTTAAGTTGTTAGCCAAGAAATTAGCCAAATTTCAGAAGCCGAACTTCGAAAGCATGTCAAAGAATTTTAATTATTTGTTTTCTTAATGCAATATGTATTTACTATTTCCCCCAGTGGAAATGTCTGACAATTTTCCATTCTTCAATAATTTAGCCAAATCAGAATTTATTATATCAGAATCCAAATTTTCGATTTTGTTGCATTTAGCATGGTGGCGAATGCTTAGCGTAGTTGCTGTAACGCCCCACCCTCACCATCTGTTTCTTTTTCTCACACCATTATATTGATTTAACTTTTTAAACCACGAAGAAAATCTAAATTTGAAACTTTTACAAACTTCTTTTCAATCTCTTTACTATATTGAATATGATAATACCCTAACATACAGGGGGCTACCCAAACTGAACTACTTACTCAAACAAAGCAATTTGTATTTGCAATTTCTCTCAGTCTATTGTTGGTTTTTCTTGCCTCGGCACATTGTTACTTTGTTCAATTCCAATGTTGCTGGATCACCCAAAAAAACTGCCACGATTGTAGTGTCGCATTTTCAGAGAAAATATGAATTTTTGTCAAATGCCTGTATTTTTTAAATTGTTAATGAAAAATAATTTTACAGAGATTATACACTGAAGTGACAAAAGTCATGGGATAGCAATATGCAAATTTTCAGATGGCAGTAGCATCGCATAGAACAGGTATAAATGCGCAGTGCTTTTACAGAGCTTTCATTTCTGTTCAAGTTATTCATGTGAAGAGGTTTTAACGTGATGATGACCGCACGACGTGAATTAACAGACTTTGAACGCGGAATGTTAGTTGGAGCTAGTCGCATGGGTCATGCCATTTCGGAAATCGTTAGAGAATTCAACATTCCCAGATCCACTGTGTCAAGAGTGTGCCGAGAGTATGAAATTTCAGGCATAACATCCCACCATGGACAGCGCAGTGGTCGACCGCCTGCACTTAAAGATCGAGACCGGCGACGTCTGCAAAGAGTCGTAAATTCTAACAGACAAGCAACACTGCGTCAAATCACCGTAGAAATCAATGTGGGACGTACAATGGACGTGTCTGCTAGAACTGTGCGGAGAAATTTGGATTTCTTGGGCTATTCCAGCAGAAGACCGACTCGAGTGCCTTTACTGACAGAACGACATCGCTTGCAGCGACTCTCGTGGGCACGTGAGCATATCGGTTGGTCCCTAGATGAATGGAAAACCGTGGCCTGGTCCGATGAGTCACGATTTCAGCTGGTAAGAGCCGATGGTAGGGTTCGAGTGTGGCGCAGACCCCACGAAGCCATGGACCCAAACTGTCAGCAAGGCACTGTTCAAGCTGGTGGTGGCTCCGTAATGGTGTGGGCTGTTTTTTCATGGCATGGACTTGGTCCTCTAGTGCGACTGGACCGAACATTGACTGGAAATGCTTATGTGCAGCTACTTGGAGATCACTTGCAGCCATTCATGGACTTCATGTACCCAAACAACGATGGGATTTTTATGGATGACAATGCGCCATGTCACCGGGCCACAACTGTTCGCAATTGGTTTGAAGAAAATTCTGGACAATTCCAACGAATGATTTGGCCACCTAGATCGCCCGACATGAATCCCATTGAGCATTTATGGGACACCATCGAGAGGTCTGTTCGTGCCCAAAATCCTGCCCCATCAACGCTTTCACAATTATGGACGTCTATCGAGACAGCATGGCTCAATATTCCTGCAGAAGACTTCCAACGACTTGTTGAGTCCATGCCACGTCGAGTTGTTGCACTTCGCCGGGCAAAAGGAGGGCCGACACGATATTAAGAGGTATCCCATGACTTTTGTCACTTCAGTGTACTACAAATGAAGGATATGTTATTCTGTCACAAGTTCTAATTGTCTTTTAGTAATTACATAGTATCCTCTAAGTTTTCACATTTCACTTATTTCAAGCTAAAAATTATATTGCATTTTGCTGTTGTGTGATTATTGCCATGTCTTTTACTTTGTGCTTGTTGTATTTGTGTAATTGTATTTCCTTTAGTAACTTCTTTCATGTATATTTTTATATTTATCTTCTCATCTTAATCTATGTTAACAGCCATGCATTTCTAGAAAACAAGTTCCATAGAATTGCTTTGAATTATCAATATAGTTTACCTCTAACTGCCTGAGTGACATTTTGTGTTGAATTTCACTAACAAAGTTTACATTTCTCTTGTATGCAACAAGTTTAAAATTTCGATTTCATTTTGAATTTTTTACTTACTGCACTTACTAGAAATTATAGCATGCTCTAAATTGAGTTATTATGCTAGATCTATTTATTTATTTATTTTTAGTCATTCCTCTTTGCTTTTTTTTTTTTTTTTAATTTGTCTGCAAGTAAAATAAAAACTTTTTGATGAATTAAGACAACATTTAATGATTATATCTTTACATTTTCTATTAGTGTTTATTTTATTAATTCTTAAAGAATTATTGAATGGCTATCAAATATTTCTGCTGAAAATTAAATGAATTTATTATTTTAAGTGTTTTTAAAAATCTACTGTTCAACAGATTTTCAGTTGCAATGCTTGTCTGCTGTGTTATTTATTTTTAATTTTTTGAATTTTTACATAATTCCAATGCCCCTTTATCTACAGTGATCAAGTTAAGAAGAATAATAATCGACTTAGTACCAACTTTACGAAACCTGTTGTGGAGATTAGAAATCATTTATCTTCTTTAAAACCAAACAGGTAGGATGCAGACGCTGCAGTGAATTCTAGTGATGCATGGCTGTTAAATCATTAAAAAAGAATTTTTCTACTTCAGTATTCTTATGCATCTTTTGTAAGAATAAAGTTTAAAAGCTTGTGCACTGTTTGTATTCATAATGAGTGATTTGTATTAGATATCGGAATTACAGTAAGTTACTCCAAAAATATTATTTCAAAGTTAATGCACAGTATTACATATTTTTTGTACAATATTTCATATTATTATTCACAGAACTTGATATTTGTCTTGTAAAGCACGATTGGTTTTTTTTTTTTTTTTTTTTTTTGGAAAATGGCCTTTTTTGGCCCTAGTCCATTATTTAGAAAGGTCAGGAAGCGTGATCTTACCATTCCCCTCGCTTTGAGAAATTAATGCATTTACAATTACAAGTATGTGGGCAAAGGTTTTTGTTGTTTTTTCATACAATATGCATTGAGTACATACCTTTGGCTCCAAAAAAATGAAATGTTAGTCTATTTTTAAATGTTATTAATTTAAAATATTTTGATATTTGTTTTGAATGGTTATGATCTTTTAATGCTAGTCCTGCCACAGTCAAAATTGTTTCGATTCAAAGTATTTTTTATTTTCAAGCCTCCGAAGGGCATACAACAAGTTTTAATTTCTTTGACATGAAACTCATTTATTTAGCTTAATACTTATCAGATCAAATGTAAGTTATATTTTAAATAAGGAATTAAGAAGAAGTGTTTCAATATTTTAAAAATTCTGTTACTTAAAAATTTGCAATTCAAATGATGTATTTCTTAGTCATTTTTATCAATTTAATTTTAAATGACAGGTTAATTTGAGATTTTGTACTAGTGATCAAAAGTTATTGAACTTCCTTATTGTCTCCCCTTATTTATGACATTCAAAAAGTGGAAGTTCAGTGTGTGCTTATATTTTCAGAATTGTGTTTTCAAATTGATTTCATTTTGTTAAACTTTTTTTACCATCACTGAAATATAGGAGAGAATCTAAACCAAGGCCAAAGTCAGCTTATGTACATATGAACAGTGATTTAGCATCCTTAGTTTCTATGGGCTGCAGTGCAGCAAATAAAAGAAATTCTCAAATTTTTCCCGGTAAGTTTTGTTTCAGTATGTATTTTGTGTCATTTTAAACTAAAACTACTTAATTACTTATAATAAAATCTGGTTTTTGAAGTATTAACAAATTCTTTATTTTGGGGAGCTTAATAATCCAAATTTTTGGTTCAAGTTCAAGTAAAACATGCCTCCAGTTTGTGGGTACTTCAGTGTTCATTTACTCTCCAAAATATTTTTAGAGGGTTCTCGCAATTTGTTATTTTTAAGATTATAACGCCTGCGTTCTGATGTGCTTTTTTTTATTTACTAGTACCCTTATCATCCCCTTTGATTTTCAGACCTGTCCCACATGCTTTAACCCTTCACTGCACGGTGTGCCAGATCTGGCACAAACCAAATAAACCCTCATATATTCCTATGATTTTTAAATGTAGTTAAACTGAGCTTTGTGCCCCTTCTGGAACATTGCTATAACAGTTTAATGTGATTTTTATGCACTAGTTAGTTGCACTAGTCTAGGTATTGCAGTTCTTGCTTTTGAAAGAAAGAGTGTCTGCATTTCCGTTAGAAGTGTGCTTAGTCATTATTTCCTTTGTTCTAAAAATGTTTAAATACACTTAGTGGAAAGTTTGTTTATACCACTTATGGCATAAAACACATTGTAGATTATTACACTTATCGGTATACAAAGCATATGCTATGTGCTTTGTGCCATATATAGAATAAACAATTAAAACATCATTTTTGGTGCACATTTTTAAGATTAATTTTTTTCTTCATTTTTCCTAAACTCAGGGCTATTTAAAAAGTAACAAATGATGTTTTTCATGAAAATATAAAAAATCGTGCAGTGAAGGGTTAATGACTTTTCTCATTGAAATACATAGTAAAGTCGATACATAATGAGTTCCATGCTCATACAAGATCAGTCTAAGAAATAGTGAATATAGTGTGGAGAAAAAGAAGCAAAGAGACCCAAAAAAACTGGTAGCTAATGTGAATTTAGAAATACCAGCGAGCTATACCGTATTGCATGTTTCTGCCTTAGCCCTTGCTTAGGGGCGATTACTTACTGCTTTATACCTTGCGCTCTGCCTAAAAAATTTACGAGTTGTACCGTACTAAGTGCGGTCGCTCGCTGGTATTTCTAATTTCATATTAGCTACCAGTTTTTTTTTTTTTTGCTCTCTTTGCTATATAAGAGGATTTTTGCCTCCAACTCGACTACTTTCATATTCCATGCTGATGAGAGCAGAATAAGCTCGAAACAGCTGTCCATGGATCGAAATGGTCGAGTTGGCGGTGTATTGCATGTTTCTGCCTTAGCCCTTGCTTAGGGGCGGTTACTTACTGCTTTATATCATACAATGTTATAAAAAATAATTTCAGAAAATGACTTTTCCTTTTTTTTAAGAGCATACAAAATAAATTGGACAATTTTGAGTACCTTATTAGGAAGAAATCCATACATTTTAAAAATAGATAAGAAGAGAAAAAGCCAGCCAGACTTGTTTGGAGAACATGTCTCTCTGGTACTGCCTTGTTTCTCTTCTGGACCACCCAGTTTACATTTCTCCAATGCCTTCCTAGCCAACTGCACCACCAGCACCAATATTGGTGGCTGTGTCCTCTGGTTACAATTGGGAATTCTCAAAAAGAGCTCTTTTCGGAAAACAATCAGTTGACAGAGCCATAAGCAGCATAATTCTCAGGAATGGCCAGTGGGAAACAATATTGGTAGCAAAAAGTCGACTGAAATAGCAAGTGGACGTCGACTTAAAGAGGTTCCTGTGAATGTATGTCAAGTTAGAGAGGTTAGCTCCCATTGAAAATAACTTTGTGTGAACCATTAGAAAAATATATGTCGACTACTTTCTGAGGTTGTCGAGTCATCCACGTGTCAAGGTACTGAAGTTCTACTGTATATCTTTCTGCTGAAGAGTAGGAGGTCATCAGCTGCAGCATTTAAGTAATTAATACGCTTTGCATGCACTTTAAAGCGCAAGTGTTAATATGAAAAAACTAACCTTTAAAGTTCTTCAGCTGTATCAACTCTGTAAAATGATTTCTTTGGGGATAAGAGATTTTGCTGCTAATTAAAAGTTTTAATTGCATGTATATGTGTTAAAATTTTGTTTCCAAATGAAAGTTTTAAGATACTTAGCTAAAAATTTTCTAGCTGTATCAAGTAGTAATTTCTTTATTCATAGTTTTAGAAATATTTGTTTTGTGATGTTGAATCATTTAATGTAATCTCAATTGCTATTCTGGCAAGCATGGTTTTGGTACCAGGGCTGCAGAGTCATAGTCAGGTTGATTTTGGGGTTAAGGACTCAGAATCTGGAGTCAAAGGTTGAAAAATTCCAAGAGTTAGAACCATTTTACCTCAGAGTTCTAAATCTGTCAGTGCTGTGAAGTTAGAGAAGATCAGACTGACCTGGTGTAAAGGAAACAAAATCAGAGACTAAAATTTCGGGAATTGGACATTTTCCTTTCAACTCCACAGTCCTGGTTGATACTCTGCGAGTTTACTGAGAACTTATTATGGAGAGAGATGAGAATAGTCAAAATTTCACTCTGTACTCAGCCAATATAAAGTTATTGTAATTATTGAACATTTAAGAATTGTCAAATTATAAAATGTGACTTTATTATGTATAAAAGTTTAAAAAAAAAAACATGCAAAATTAATGCATTTTATTGTATATATTATTTCTACCAATTACTTTATTACAAGTTTTAAATATAATAAATTTTAACATTGTTGTATGTTCTATGCTGTAAACATTTGGGAATGGAGGAAAAATAGGTTTGGGGTCTGTCTCCTTTCCCCTAGTCCTTGGCTAAATACCGTCTATGTCTTGTTTCAAATAAAAATGTTTCACTCCTACCCCTGAAATATAGAAAACAGATATGTAGTAAAAAGATCAACTTCCTCCTCCTTTAAAAATGTATGGATTTTCCCTTGTTTTGCACCTAAATAATATATTAAGTCTTTCTTTTGAAATTGTCAATTTTTCTGTAGAAAATTGTTTCTAGCATTTTACTCATAAAATATCTTGTAAATATTTAAACTTTGTGGGACATTTGCTTCTATTTAGTGCATAAAATGTTTATAAAGGTTTTGCTTACACAAATCAGTTTTTTTCAGGTGATAAGAGTTTCATTTCTTGGCACACACTGAAGTTCATAGTTGCTGGCAAATTTTGACTTTGTTGATTTTTTCTTCCTTAGTTTCTGTGAAAGAAATGCAAGATTTTGATTTGGATTCCTTAAACAGTGCAAGTACATCTGCATCATCTCATGATAAACCAAAAAGTCCAAACAACTTTTTTCCTCCCCGACATACAAATTTGCAGCTTCCAGAAGGCAGTGGTCCATCAAGTGATGGTGCTTCAGACACAGCTTCCAATGGTTCTTCGGCAGCTGCTGGTGATTACACTGGTCCAAAGTTATTTGTGAAGCCAACCGCTAAATCTAACCGAAATATAATTATC
Source organism: Uloborus plumipes (assembly GCA_038373865.1). Lineage (NCBI taxonomy): Eukaryota > Metazoa > Arthropoda > Arachnida > Araneae > Uloboridae > Uloborus > Uloborus plumipes. The sequence goes on from JAXGGA010005102.1 coordinate 56,347, forward strand.
AATGCTATTAATACTGTATTAGCTGGTGCAGTTAATGCGGACACAAAGAAAAAAGTTATAGAGGTAATTGCTGCTAACTATATATGCAATTTATTTACTTTTCACAGCATCCCATATACCTTTAAGGACTGGAGAAAAAAATTCAGTCTTAATTTTATTTTTAGCTTTACTTACAAAAAAATTTTTGTTCTTATTTCTTCCTCTTAAAAAAAATGTATTTGTAACTATTGTAATATGATTGATGTCTCAAAAAATCAATGTTGAGCTGTGTGAAACTTTAAATTATGAAATCCAGAGCCAGTAAGCTGGAATATGTTCTGAGATATAGTAATTTTTTTTTTTTTCAAAAAACATTTTGTGTAAACATGTATAATGTTTCATTGAAAACGAGTTGAAATAGTTCATAGAAGTTTTTTTTCTGGGCTGGGGAGGTGATGCCTTCTGCTGAGGGCCAGAGCCAAACACTTGTAAAATGTTTAACTTGCTTATTTACTTTCAGTAATGTATTTGATATATCTTGAAATATTAGATAGCTTGTTTTTTTTCTCTAATTAGTTCTAATTTCCATAACCCATTGCTTATTTATTTAATCTCATGCATTTAAAAATATCTTTATGCAATTTATTCTTTAGGAGATCAATAGGTGTGAAAGCAAGCATTTCTTAATACTATTTCGAGATGCAGGATGCCAGTTTAGAGCTATCTATACATACAATCCAGAAAGAGAAGAGGTTTTAAAATTGTTTGGTATAGGACCAAAAAATATAACAGACAAAATGATGGACAGGTTTTATAAGTAAGTTTTAGTTGTTTCATATTACATTTACGTGTTATAAATTCTTTATTATCTGTCTTTTCCCCTTCCTCCTTTTCCAAGCATCCAATGCATTCTAATAGTTTATATAAATACATCAAAGGCACTGCAATAAATAAAATATGTATATATTTTTTTATTTCACTCAAAGCATAAACTAAATAGATTCATAAATATTTCATGAAAAAATTGTTTTATGACTTTTTAGAAATGTTTTTAAATTATTATTTACATTTTTCTCTATCATTTGAGGCTAAATTTTGTTTCAGAAATCCATAGATTGAAAAAAACATAATAATATTGCTGAAGAAATCGTTATTTGCTGAAGACATAGTTATTAACATATTTTCAAATGTTCAAAATGGAATTATTAATGCATAATAGCACAATGCTGCGTAATTGATTCAATTAAAATGACTGATCAGTTTGAAATTGATTTTAAGCAATAGAATGATGTTGAAGTCAGTTTTAAGTGTATGCCTTATGAGGAAATTTTCATAAGTACCTCTACAAATATAGTTGTTTTATTTTCTTTAAAAAATAGTAAACTTCCAACATATTTCCACATTTCAAGCTTTTCTTTTTTTAAATCATGCTCTTAAGATTCCTACTAACCCTTTAAAAAGCTAACGGGTTTTATGTTTAAAGTAGCTGTATAAGTATTTTGTGCTTTAATGCATTATAGCTAAAGCATTCTCTATGTGTTATTTCAGATACAATTCTGGAGGAAAATGTTTTAGTGAAATACAAACCAAGCATTTAACTGTTACCATTGATGCCTTTACAATTCCAAACAGTCTATGGGCTGGAAAAAAGGTTATTCCACCTCGAAAAGAATTCTTTTGAAATCATTGTTAAAAACTGAATATTTTACTGCTCATGGGAAGATAATACCTAATCACATATGCCTTAGTCTTAAAGTGTGCCAATAATGCTGAATCGAATCGAATAATTGTGTAAATTAACAAAGGAAATATACATTATTTTGGCTTTGGTTTTTGCCAAAACTGGTTGATCCAGTAGTGCTTGGAATGTATGAAACTTTGAATGCACAAAAAAGTTTTTTTATAAATAACATTCTGTACAGTTTAAAGCTTTTATACAGATGATTTCGTCATCAGTCTCTTGCTTTTGTTTTTATGTAATGAAAAAAAAAGAATTTTTTAAAAATTTTCATCTATCTGTGTGCTGTTCAAAAAATTTGAATTCTCAAAGTTTTAGCATTTTGTTGATGCTTCTGCTATTGGTGCTGTGTTGGTTTTTGCCATTTGTACATTAAATGTGTTTTTACTAACTTGTGATAATATTTATTTAATGACTTTTGCTATGTTTTCCTTGTATACAAATAATCACATGCTGCTGAGCTAATTTATTCATGAACATAAAAAGTCTGAAAATCGCTGGATATTCTTAACTAAGAGGACTAAAAAAAAAAAAAACACCCACAAATGTATATGCATATTTTCTGTATCTATTTTCAACATTAAATGATGTAACCCTTTAGAAAAAGTTTTTTTCTGTTCATTTTAAAATTATAATTACATATTATTTTTACAGTTAATGTTTAACATTAATCTAAAGCTTAAGTTACATTTTTAAGTAGCATAAAGTTGTTTAAAATTTTTATTCTTACCATTCCATCATAATCATAATTATGTCTAATTTTAATGTATGTATCATCTTTCAAATGCCTCTCTGAAATAAAGAGAAATGAATGCCAAAAAATAATTACAAACCTTTTGCATCTTGGGTTATTTTAAATCTAACCATTTGGTTAAGTTGGTGCAAAGCATTCATTCAAAAATCAAATGCTAATTACTTTTGTACTGTAATTTAAAACATTTCTGGAAAATAGTTTTGAAGTTCATAAGAGTTCCAAATTATGTTGAATACTCTTTCTTAGCATTCAATAACCTCATTATTTTAATCTAAAATATATTGTTTTTATATTTTTAGTTCTAATGTTTTTTAATAGCATTTTTTATTTGAAAACAACTTATGTTTTAACTACTTGCTTAAAAATGACTCAATATGAGTTCTGTGCCATAACTTGTTAATGCTCAATGTATGACACACTTTTTTTAAAGCTTTTATTTTAGCATAAATTATTACGTTACTTTATTTCTTATTAAGAATTATATTACTTTTCATAATATCTAATCTCTATGCTTCATAAGTTTATTTCAATCAGATTGTATTTTGACCTTTTTAGACTTTGTTTTTACGTAAGTTTTAACTTGTGTATGTTTGCATCTACGATAACTTGATTTTTATAATATGGATTGAGGCAGTAATATTTCATTGGAGCATTTTAAAATTCATTCCATCATTTAATGTGTGAAATGAGCTTAACAATCATGCAACTTTTTTTTTTAATGGTTGTTCTTGTCTACTTGCAGTTTGTTTTAAACAAGCTGCATGATTATCAAATTTTTTTGAAAGTATTATTTAACTTTGATTTGAAATCTGATTTGCAAAAAAAAAGTATATTATTATATGAGTACTTAAATTTCTAAATAATGTTATCTGTCTATTTGTATTGTTCCGTTTTTTTCATTGAACTTTTATGTTGAAGATCTAGTTTGTTTAACTGTGTAAAATATTTTTCGGTAATAGCACATGTTCTATATAATTAAACTGTGCAGCAAAAAAAAAAAAAAAACTTCGAAAACACTTGTGACACTTCTTGCTGCTTCTTTTGCAAAATAGCCCCATGATTCCGAATATGATCACCGTTTTCCCCCATCACTCACCAGTCACCACTTTTTGGGGATAACTACCCCCCCCCCTTTTTTTTCCCAGTTTTCAACAGTTTTACTGCGATTATTTGGATGTGAATGTGATACTTCTTGATATTATGTAAAAGTGAAAAACAATGGCAGTGACGCATCCCAAGAAATATACATTAATGCTATTGCTATGTCACAAGCATTCTTAATTTCATTTTTAATCTTAATCATCTCTGTGAGTGTTACTTGAATAAATATGAACAGTACAGGAAGTTTCTTTACTGAAGATCTGTGATGGGATGTGTATTCAACGTGCAACAGGGATGCTCATTGTCCCCGAAAGCAATGGCACACCCTCTTCAAATGCTGTGGAGTACCTCCCTTGAGTAAGAACCCCCCCCCCCCAAAAAAAAAGAGAAAATTAGTTCTTAAAACCCTAAAAAAGATCAATGATGCAGTGAGTTCCATGGACCTTCATCCTGGGTACCCCTAATATGCTATGCTTCCAAGGTTTTTTTTTTTACTAATTTTTTTACTATGCAAATTTTTTTTCGGATATAGGGCACATAGGAGTGAGACCAACACTCCGGTTTTACATTGAAAAATATGTCAGAAAAAAGGAGGGAAAAGATCCTCTTCGATGATTTTTAAAATAATTTAGGGAGGAATATCTTCTTAAATCTCCTTTTTCAGGTTTTTGGAACTTTTCACCTCTATAGCCTGACAGAAAAATGTTAACGGCTAATATAATATTCCCTCCTCTTCAAATTAAAATAATGGCTATTAAACTCGCAAACTGAAAAGAAAAGGGGAGGGGAAAGAGAGCTATCTCCAAAAGGTAGTGAGTGATGGTGAGAAACCGTTGGTCATACTTGGATTCATGGGGCCATTGTACTTAAGAATCGGCAAGACTGGTGTAACTAACATTCTTAACCTTTTGGATCCGGGCTGTTCGTATACAAATTTTTCTTTCGACCCAGGTAGTACGACAGTTTAACCACAGATTTCTTTTCCATTGAAAAGAGAAGGTATAAACTGACGTACCAGACGTATGAAACTTTGAAAAAATTCCTGACTCCAAAGGGTTCGAGTGAAAATTTCAAACCCATCCTCTAAAACTAGATGAGACTTGTGGTACAACATGTGTACCGCCCGGTTCCTAAAGGTTAAAGGTCCCTCCCCTGTGTGTTGTTTTGTTATTTATAAAGCTATACAGTATGTTAAAGTTAGTTATGTAACTATTCCAACCTTTAACTTTTGAATTTTAATTCAGTGCACATCTTTATTTCCAAGTTTTAAAACTAGCTGTCGTGGCCGTCACGAAACTTTCTTCTATATCTATCTTATGAATTCCGGTTACAAAATAAAATACGTACTCGCCAGAATAATTGGAGACAGCAGCTCCAATTTCCCAATTATCGTAATAACCCGGCAAATGCAGAATCAATGAGCGAAATTGGAAATCATTGCAAAAGCCTTGTTTAGATTAATTGCAAACATTTTATTTTTAGTAAAAAGAAATTGGCAATAGTTAAAAATTTCAAATCATTGAAAGTTTTCAGCTGTTTTGATAATTAAATAGCGTGAAAGCGATTTTTTAATGAATTAATTTTTCGCATTGTTGACTAAGCGCAAAAATCACCCCACCCTCCCCCTGGGGCGATTGGCGCCAAAATTTAATCGATGCTTGCTTCCAGAATGAGTTAGTGTTATTCCAAATTTCATTCAAATCGCAGCAATATTTCCCGAGATACAGTAGGTGCAATGACAAAATAAGCACTTTTGATTGCTCCACCCCCCTTTGAGATATTGACACACAAATTGAATCAGCTTTTGTACTCAATAGGGTCTACCTATGAACCTATTTTCGTTTGATTCTGCCGGTTACTTTCTGAGATATAGCAGTCACCCCCACGCAGAACACGTGCGATTGCTCCACCCCCCTTCGAGATATTGACAAACAAATCAAATCAACACCTGTACTCAGTAGGGTCTACCTATGGACCAATTTTCGTTTGATTCCGCCGGTAACTTCCTGAGATATAGCAGTCACTCCCGCGCAGAACACGTGCGATTGCTCCACCCCCCTTCGAGATATTGACAAACAAATTGAATCAGCTCCTGTACTCAGTAGGGTCTACCTACAAACCAATTTTCGTTTGATTCCGCCGATTACTTCTTGAGATATAGCAATCACCCCCGCGCAGAACACGTGCGATTGCTCCACCCCCCTTCAAGATATTGACAAACAAATTGAATCAGCACCTGTACTCAGTAGGGTCTACCTATGGACCAATTTTCGTTTGATTCCGCCGGTTACTTCCTGAGATATAGCAATCACCCCCGCGCAGAGCACGTGCGATTGCTCCACCCCCCTTGGAGGAATTCGCTAAACAAAGTCAGGTGCACCAGTTCACATGGTGGTACATATGTGCAAAAATTTTTGTTCGATTTCATGCAGTAGTTTTTGCTCTAGCGCGGCCACAAAAACTGGTCACACACATACAGACTCACACACAGACAGACAGACACACAGACAGACACACAGACAGACATTTTCCAAAAATGGTCGAAATGGACTCAGCGCACCTCAAAACGTGCAAATCCGTCAAAATTCGACATTCGAAAATTTTCACGAAACCAATACTTTCTTCTATATATTAGATATAGAAGAAAGTAAAAAGTTATTTTATCAATAGTACCTAAAATCATGTTCACTTCAAAAATAAGTTTTTAAAGAAGACGTGATTGAACCAAGGGTATGTTTACTTGTAATATTTTGTCTTACATATACATATCGAGAGAGAACACATTTCAAAACATGAAACTAGATCAAGGGGGAGGGGTTAGTTAAAAGAAAAATTAGTTTATTTTAATTGTGTATTGAGTTTAATTTCTAAATGAATTTAAGTTATTGAAAGACATTATTCAGTTTGTTCTTGAAAGCTCTTTAAACCTGAAAAGCTAAGATTGATAGTCTCTTAACTCTTTACAAATGTTTTCAATATGTTTGTTAGTATCAAAAAAAAATTCGGCTACACAGGTAAAGGTTTGGGTCTTAAAGCTCTTGCACCCAAAGCAGAATACTGCTAAATTTAGAACGTACGTCGCGGAACAGATTCTTGAACTGCAGAACAATTCTGTCCAAATGTGAGGGAAAATTTCGAAAATTTTTCTGCAGAAGGGCAGATTTTCTGCAATTAGGTTTTGTAACTAAAGATATATTTTGCAGAAACTCAGCACAATTTCTGCAGATTTCTTCAAATTTTCCTGCAAATGAAGCTTACTAGGCAGAAAATCAAAAAGTCTAATTTTTTGCGACACTTACAAGAATTTCAGATTTACTACAAAAAGGACAAAATCTAGAATTTGCTCTTAAATTACATGTTTAGTTAAAAGATATCTAAAGAAAAACTGCAGAAATCTGTAGGATTTCTGCAGAAAATTATCTGCGGCTACACGTGTTATATACGTTAAACGACCTCCCTCGAAGACTAATCTCTTTATGATTCGCTATATAAGACGAAAATTCCCATTCAACATCTTCGTAGCCATCACTTGTCTGCACTATCGGCCATGTGCTGTTATTCTGAGTGTAAACATTGCTCCAAATGAAGTGTCAGAGCACTCAGAGCTCCTTGATGTTTGGAGGAACAGAGGCAGCACTTTCAGCGTCTAAGAATGGAGGCGTAGTACTAGGTTTTTCATTTTCTGTCAAGAATGTATGCCTGAAATTTCAATTTCATACTTTTTCCTGCAGTAAGGCTGTGTACTGAACAAATAAACAAATATTCCTTTCATAAGCCTGTATGAATCAGTTTTGATTTTGGGATCAGTTTTTTTAAAAAGTCACGTTTCTACACACGCGTAGTGCTTGAAGTACTTGCAGAACAATTTTGGTCAAATGATTTTATGTTGCAGAACATTACAAAGTATTCTGCTTTGGGGGCTCTTGCTTTTAGGCTGATTGGCTGCTATTTTTGACGGAACTGTAACTGTATTAACTTTAGACATAGTAACTAAGAGAAATATTGCAGAATTTTTGTTATATAACTTTATTGTATTTTTCAGTCAGTGACTTGTCAGTATTTTTCTTTCAAATATATCTTTTGCATACTCGATTGCTTTTTTTTTATATTAAAAGTATGCTTTTTTGTTGAGAAAAAAAGGAGAATCATATTCATAGGATCTAATATTGTATTTATTGAAAATAAAATCTTCGGATATTAAACTAAATATAACTTTTAAAACTCCATGGATTTAAATCTAAAACAATGGATATTTTTTTTATGGAAAAAATTGGTTTGTGTTCTCTCACAAACCTTCCCCAGTATCAAGTTCGCTAATAACGATCTTTAAATCGACCAGCATTCATAAAATTGCTTCCTTGGTTTTTAGCTGAGCATGGTGTTGCATAAATTTACTTAGAACTTTTTTCTCATCACTTTTTTTAAAGTTATTTTTCCCCTTATCTAAGTCAACTTTTCTATTATTGTTCATATCCGTCAGCAACAAACATTGAAGTACAGTAAAACCTCATTCATTTAGGTATTAAATGGGGATTTAAATCGTCTGAATTATCCAAAGTACAGATTCAACAAAAGAACCTCTAAATTGAGTCAAAGAACATAAACAAACTTCTGTACATAGTAAATATTATATTTTGACTTCTAGTGAATGAAATATAAAATAATAACAGAAAATTAAAACATACAATATATGGTCTGCATACATACATTGTGCTGACTCACTTTTTATTTATGCAATATGTACAGCTAAGTGGCTGTCAAGTTTAATAAGGTCTGAAATTGTGAGCGTTTACTGTATATTCAATAACTGCTCCTACCAAGTCTTCCTACTTATTATCTTTTTATATCTCAAGCAGAAAGTTTGGGGACAGAGAAAAGAATATATGCACACTTTTTTTTGTGTTGATGAAAAGTATAGTGTACGGCTACATTCTGTTGCTTTATTATTGGTGCTTTTCAACCTTTGCCATATATGCTTTAACTAAGCTATGCTTGTTAATGCATCAGTTTTCATTTTGTCCCCTTTAGGTTAATTGAATGTTGTAATCTGCCATTCATTAAAAATTATTTCCTCATTATATTCTCAAAGCTAGGTTTTTTTTTTTTTTTAATTCCTTTTGGAAGTGAACTTTTACTTTGTCATTATTTATTGGAATTTTATTTGAAAATTAAAATTTACAATACTAAAAGTTTCTTATTGTAGTCTTGGCACAACTACTCTATTATGTCTTTTTATTTTATTATTTCATACATTAGTTATTAAATGTTGCCCTGTAAAAATATAGAAAAGTCCTGTTTAAGCAAGAGCAATATCAGAATCAATTGTTCGAAAACTAAACTCTCACAACTTTTATTTTATTGAACATAAAAATCGTAATGATTAATCTAGTATTTTTGTGAAACTGATTTTTTATGTTTTAGCCTGAAATTCATGGTCTTTCACCAATGAAGATTTTTTTAAGTAGTTATTTATCATAACTGGATGGTATTATGCAAAAAGGAGTTAACCCACAAAAACCTGATTTTGAGATAATGGGCTTTAAAAGTCAACAAACTCTGGCAAAAAGCATGGAGCTCTATATCAATATACCAATGATATGTTACCATGAAATGCTGATAGGGCTTAAATATTTTTGCTTAATGTAGAAAGCAACATATTTACCATCACAGTTGGATAACTCATTTTTTTATGTTTTGTGGGTTAACTCCTTTTTGCATAACATCATCCAACTATACTATCATCAGCAAAAAAAAATTTTTTCAGGATTATTTAGGTTCAATTATAAAAAGGTCTATGTTTGAAAATGTCAATGTTGCACCCCTACTTTTAATACATTAATTTACTCAGGGGTGCCCATCCCCCCCAAGCTCAATGACGCAAATTCACCCCCTAAATTTTTCACAACCCTCTTGAGCTTTTTATTTTTAATTTTACCCCTCTTTTATTTAAATTTTACTTTTACCACTCTTTTATTTAATTTTACCCCTCTTTTATCCCCCATTATTTAAATTTTTTTTTAAATATTTTTTTTATTTTTTTAAATATTATTTATTTATATTTTTCAATTATAACTATTAGTTTTTTAGATATAGAATACAATCGCTTTTTTCTTTTTCAGACATTCCAAGCACACTCACACACACACAAAATAAATAAATAAATAATAAAGAAATAAAAAAATAATTGAAATTGAAAAAATAAATTAATAAATAATTTAAATAAATGAATAAATTAGTTTTAAAAAATTCCCCCCCCCCCCAAAAAAAAAAAAAAAAAATTTTTTTTGATGGCGCAACTTGCGCTATAATCCCCCTTCTGGGCACCCCTGAATTTACTAGAGTATAAAATATATGTTTAAATTTTTCAATATATGAGGTGAGGAACTTTCTTTTTCATCAGTTCCTTTTCACTACTTTTTATTAGTCTATACTTAATATATTCTACACACATGAAAAAAATAAAAAGATTGCATTTGCTATCAAATGTAAAAGTCATTAGTAGTAAAATATATTTTCTTTTAAGAGCCTCATACATTTATATAGTACTATTATACTTTATTAAATAAAAGGTATATATATGTGTGTGTATATGTATGATTTTGTTTTTAGTGGAGTTAATTAACCAAAACTTCTTGTGTTTATAAAAAAGTATGCTAACAGTTAATTTAAAAAACAATAGTTTAAGAAAATGTATGTTAGTGAAACTTCTCTTTTTTTCTGTTAAATTCACTTCCATATTCATTATAAATTTGTAGTTTTTTCAATTTTTCCCCTGAAGTGATTGATGCAAGATATTGTATTAAATATCAGTAATGTTAAAGTAAACAAGAATTCTGCTATTTTTCCTCTCATCACAAAACCAAGCTTTACGAAATGAAAAGCAACATACAACTATGTGTTAAAAAATCTTCTGATAGGGTTTATTTGTTTTCCTGAAGTTATTTGCTAGTTTTTTAACTATGTAAATGTAACATTTTCTTAAGTGCTGAAAAACCTTGATTTCATTTATAGCTAGAAAACTTACGTAAAAAATAATTTTACCTTGAAATTTTTAAAACTATTTTGTTGAGTTCAAACTTATGGTTGTTGATTTTGTGCAATTCATTTACTTAAAATATTCTTCCGTTATCCCAAGTGGTGTAGTCTTGGAAAAGAAGATGGGGAACATTTGCAGATTCACGCAACAATTTATTGATATTAAAAAATGGCTTTGAAATTAAAAAGTAGATGCGTGTCTTCCCCATCTGTACCCCTTGACAACACTGTAGATCATTATTTTAGAAGTGTATCTTTGTAAAACCAGTTCGCAGTTTTGTGTAAAATGCTGTTCCGATTTAGTTCTGCAGTCTAGATATTGCTTTTATAAATTAGTTAAAGACCAAAATGCATTCCTGAATTGCTCAGTGTCTTTTCAGTAATGAAAATTCTTTTGAACGTTGACTTAAGATGAATACATAATTTCTGTTTTTATTGCAAAGCAGCTTATTTTCGTATACAAATCAAGCTTCTCTGTGAAACTTGCTGCAAGTGTTAAGTGCTATATAAGTGTCATATGTAAATAAATGTGTGCATAGATAAACGAGATATTGTTACTTTACTACATGTAAGAGATTAAACATTTCTCTAAATAAAATTTGTTTGAAAAATGTGGTTCTTTTTTTCCTTATGTTTGAAGTTGTTTTTTCCATATTGATGAGTGCAGAGTAATCTCAGGGTTACATTCAGCAGAAAATCCTTAAAAGATTTGTTATATTACTTTTGAGCATCTGTAGGAAGTAGGTGAGGAACAGTAGGGTGGGCTGAAAATGACTTTTTTTGAATGATGGGTATTGCGAAAAAAGTGCCATTAGGGGAACAAAGTGCAGGGTCATTCCATAGTGACAAACGTAACATTCAGAGCTGATTTTGTAACTGTTTTTACTTTTAACTTAAAGGATAACAAATATATTTCAGTTATGCTGGTGGATTTACAATATACATGGTATCTATGTATCATTTCTGTTAATAATTTAAAACAAAATTACTGACAGTAGATATTTTTCCCACCAAAATAGCAGTGTGACTAACTTAACATTTTTGCATCCCTGAAAACTAATGCTCATGTTGTGAGGCAAAAATTTCTCAGTTAAGCAAGTGTTAAAAATTGAATGATATATTTGAAAAGTGTGTAAAGTTGGCTTTTAAAACCTAAAACACATTTATTAACCCTTTAACTGTCAAGTTATTTTGATGATTTGGGCGCATAAATTGTCAAATTTTTTTATTGCAAAAATCAAATGTTTAGTACAAAATAAAATATACTTAGGAGTTAAAAATTGATATTTTGAAGCACATGGGTACAATATTTAAAATTTTGTAGCCACTGCATTTTTGCTTGAGGCGGCTGCCACTCAACATGGCAGTTGTAAAGTTCGCTTCTAGTGGAGTATTATTTTCTAAAAATGGAAAAAAGAACTATTATTTTCTAAAAACTAAATAAATGAAAGAAAAAAAATTAAATGCATAAAAGTGAATACCTTTCAGTAATTCAGTCTTGTGTGGTATAACTGGAAACACTTTTCTAAGCACAAGCCCGAGAAACAGTCGGGTTTGACAAAGAGATGAAGCCGAAATAAACGTCTCCCGATATATATTCGGGTATCACAATACCCCCCGATGCACTCAAAACAAAAGAAAAATCACCCCGAGAAATACTCGGGCGTGACATTTTCGAACACCAGTGCTGTGCCCGAGATTATCTCGGGCATGACAGTTAAAAGGTTAAATCTTAATTTTTTTTAGTCTTAAGTGTCACTTTTACTCAATATGGCGTGTGTCTAACAATACTTTTTCAATTTTTCTTATGTTGTATGATTTTTATTTATTAATACTTTTTTTTCTTCCGCTGAGGTTGACATTTCGAAGGAATGACCCTGTAAAAAAAATATTTGAAATTTCTTAATCTGCCGCAATCGTGTTGAAGTTTGACAAAAATAGTTATTTCGAGATTTTTAGCAAACTTTTAGCAAACTTAATGACCAAAAGACCAAAAAATTTTTTATTGCTTATTTCAAAAGTAAAAGTTATTTAAAACACTCAGAAAAAAATAGCATTGTTCTATCTAAATTATTTAAAAAGTTATGAGCGACTTTAGGGCATGCATGCAATGTGTTCTAATGGAAAAGCCGAACTTTAAAGTGCTTTTTCTCGGTGATCAGTTTTTAGTGTTTCTGTGTTACTGGAAATGCTAAGGAATTTTTTCTATAAAAGATATAACTTTAAAGCAATATTTTTTGCACTCAGGATAATATATTTAACAAAACTGTGCATTGAATAAGCGTTTTATTAATTACAAAAATTTTTAGAGTTAGTTAAACTTCGAAGAACAAAATTTTCTAAGAATTTTTTACATAAATGGTCACAAAATATTTTCTAATCTAAATATAAGAAAATGAATGCACAGATTTGTTGAGGTAATCCTTCTGATCATTTCACAAAAAGAAATTTTTAAATTAGTGCAGAAACAAAAAAGCCTTAGTGTTTTAAAAAAATTGAAATTTTCTTGCATTTTTCAAATTTTCAAAAAAAGTTTTCAAAATTTTTAATGTTTGAAAATAAATTATTGATTGTTAAACAAGTGCAGAAACAAATATTTCAAAGAATTAACTTTTTCACTTAAATTAAAGAAATTTGTTAGAAAGGTACTGTAACCCCTTAAAAAAAAAATCTTCTATTTTTGATAACGGGTGGGGCGGAAAAAATGCCATTGGGGGCATAGAAATCCCATGAAAAAAATGTGAGATCTGTGGCATTATTCCTTCCTCTTCCAGAAATGTGTTGAAGATTTGGCAATTTCCTGTTTTTATGCATTTTTAATAAATTTTGTCAAAAAGTTAAAATGCTGTTTTTGGGGCATTTGTCTTTTAATAATTGCATTGTTTGTCATAGGTGCATTTTTAGATGTTAGGTGCAAACTTCAACGCAAATGCTGCAGATCAAGAAATTGTCCAAATAATTTCAAATTTTTTCTGTGCACTTTGCTCCCCCAATGGCACCTTTTCCGCAATGCCCATTATCGAAATTTAGAAAAAAGTCATTTTTGGCCCTCCGTAATATACAGTTTCTGGGGGGTGGATTATAGGCCCTTTTTAGGTGACCAGAGATGGTCTAAAGGGTAAAAACAGAAACAATTTTTTTTTTTTTTAATTGTTACCGTTTGTTACGACTTTCTCCGATATTATTTGTGTCCCACAAAAATCCGATTTTTTGCCCGAAGAAATCCCAGTTATTTTTCGGAAAACTTAAAAAAAAAAAAAAAAAAAAAAAAAACGGGGGGGGGGGGGGGGAATGTCTTGAAATCGAAATCTTTCTGCATCTTGTTATTTTTTTTTTTCAATTAGATCAAAAGCTGGAAGCTATTTTAACATGATATAATACTTTAAATTTGCTTGTGTTTTTTTGTTTTAACTATCTATTAATTTCCTTAGTTGGATTTAAATAATTGGTCAGAGCAATTAGCATTGTTATAGCCGAATCTGCGAGTTCGAATAATGTCACCTTGAATCCAGAGAGGGGGGGGAGTGTCATGACACCCCCCTAAGCGACAAAATATAGCATAGAACTGCATTTTTTGCGTCTAATGTTACGAAGAAATTGCCCTTTGAACCCCCCCCCCCTCCCCTGTTCGAAAAAGACCCCCTCCTTAACCACAAGCTGGATCCGCCCTTGCCTTGAATCGCAGGTGATTTAAAACAATGCAGTAAATGCTAACATGTAAGCATCAAACATCATAGCTTGTGTGAAGCGAACAAGCATTTGCTGGAATGAAGCTACTTCAGATTAAGTGCTTGAGGGTCATTCCATAGAAATGTCAACCTCAGCCGAAGAAGAAAAAAATACCGTAGTGAAAAAAGTCAAAAAATAAATAAATAAAAATCATACAACATAAGAAGTTAAAAAAAATTGAAAAAGTAATTGTAATTATCACTGAGATTAGCCATAATAAATAGTTTGTAGTGTGTTTACTGCTTGTTATTCGATGGTTACGTTAGTCACGTTACGTTAGTCACACTCCATCTTGAGTAAAAGTGACACTGAAGACTAAAAAAAATTAAGATTTAATAAATGTGTTTTATGTTTTTAAAAGCCAACTGTACACATTTTTCAAATATATCATTAAATTTTTAACACTTGCTTAACTGAGAAATTTTTGTCTCACAACATGAGCATTAATTTTCAGGGTTGCATAAATGTTACGTTGGTCACGCTGCTATATATTGGTTGAAAAAATATCTACTGTCACTAATTTTGTTTTAAATTCTTAGCAGAAATGATACATAGATACCATGTACATTGTAAATCCACCAGCATAACTGAAAAATATTTTTTATCCTTTAAGTTACAAGTAAAAACAGTTACAAAATCAGCTCTGAATGTTACGTTATAGTCAAGATGGAATGACCCTTGAGTATTAAATTTTGCATTCTTACTGCTATTTTATTTCAGAGATAGACAGTCTACACTGTTAAACATTGATTTTTTTATTGTTATAAAAAAAAACGTTCGAACTTTCAAACACTAGTAACTGGTCTTTGAAAAATCTCATTTTATCCTTTAAAAGTTCTTGAATACTTCCCAAAAAATTTCTTTTCAATTTTGTACATGAAACAGGACGAAATTTATTTTTTTGTTACAATAGATCACTTGATATGTTTTTGTGATTACTACTTGAATAAAGTTTAACAAATAATAAAAATGCTGCATATTATAACATACACACAATGGTGTTTCAAAGGGGGGGGGGGAGCGATTAAATCATTATCATTGGCAACGTCAATCGGGAAAATTTGGTGAACTTAGACAAATTTTTAAAAAATTTCACAGTTCATGTCAACACCTTGTTCCAGAATTTTGCATGCTAATTTTACCTTTTTTTTTTTTTTAATTTACTTTTTCTTTCGAGAAAAAGCTTTGAGCGAATTATCTTGCGACAGACCTCGGAGTATAAAGGAAGAATTTCGTGAGACGTGTTTGAGAACACGAAGAAAAAAATTGAGTGAGCTTCACACTTTTTTACGTCTATAAATTAATCGATTTTCTTCAATAGCTCAAAAGAATGGTTGCGTGTACAAATATAGAAACATTAACAGCAACACTTCTTAACTGACTAGCATTTTGGATATTTTCCAACACATATACGATTATGGCAAATGTGGAGAAAAAATTTCAAAAAAAAAAAAAAAAAGATGTGTTTAGTTGTTTAGTACGGTCTGTAATCTGAAACATAATCAAACGGGTACAAAGAACAAAACCCCAATTTTATACTTTAGAATGAAATTGCGTCATTAATTTGTCACAAACCGAGACAAAAACTGTTTTACGCCATTTCATTACCTAATATCGACAAATTTATCATGATTTTATGGCTTATTCGTTAAATTTCGCAACAAAAACAATCCCAGGTCGACGGCTTGGGAGGCGAGTATCCTGCCACTGAACCACCGATGCGACATGTAGGGGGTTACTAAAGGCTTTGTTCCTAAAGATTTGTTTTAGGAAGACATGAACATGAAGAACAAAACGGGTTACATCTGTCAAAATACCACACGAACTGCATCGGCCGCGAATCGAATCCGGGTCTCCCGCTTGGGAGGGAGCAGTAATCTATATACAGGGTGTCCACTCCAATCGTGGACCAATAGCTAATTTCTAAACCGTTAGAGATAAGCATATAGTTTATTTAGGAAAAAATCTCAAAATTATGAAAGGAATTTTGGGTCTATTCAATGTTTTTCAAAAAATCAAATTTTGAAAGAGTTACGAAATTTAAATTTTTATACAGCCCCCCAGTCCTATCAATCATATTTAGTAAGACATTCTTGACACTGTAAAGTTTAAAACTAAAAAAAAATCACTCTTCTACCACAAAAATTGACCGAGTTATGACGTTTTGAAAAATCAAGATTTTGCATTGTTTCATGACGTCATCGAGAGATCGCTTAAGGGACCGTATGCGATATCCTTCAAAATCTTGATTTTTCAAAACGTCATAACTCGGTCAATTTTTGTGGTAGAAGAGTGATTTTTTTTTTAGTTTTAAACGTTACAGTGTCAAGAATGTTTTACTAAGTATGATTGATAGGACTAGGGGGCTGTATAAAAATTTAAATTTCGTAACTCTTTCAAAATTTGATTTTTTGAAAAACATTGAATAGACCCGAAATTCCTTTCGTAATTTGGAGATTTTTTCCTAAATAAACTATATGCTTATCTCTAACGGTTTAGAAATTAGCTATTGGTCCACGATTGGAGTGGACACCTTGTATATAAAAGAAAGTCGTGTTAGTTACACTACTTATAACTCAAGAACGGCTGTACCGATATGGCTAAAAATTGGTGGGTAGGTAGCTTAGAGCCAGGAGACGGACATAGGCTATAATATATGTGTGTCAGTTACATAAATAGAAAAACTGTCTTATTGACTAAGCCTTTTTACTACGCCTTTTTTGACACCTCCATGGCTGAGCGACATAAAGCACACGTTCTGGCAGCTACCGGTGCGCAGTAAACATGTTGTAAGTTAGCGGTGCGTTGAGTGTTATTTGACTTTTTCGTGAAATAAATTATAAACAAACACGTTACTTCCCTTGACATTTATATGTGATAAGCTGTCAGAAACGATTGCTCATTTCTAGAATCCCGAAAATCCCAACCGATATGCCGTTTGAATTTAAAAGACTTCAATTTCCGATCCGTCTTGCATTTGTCATGACCTTTAACAAATCATAAGGCCAATCCTTAAAAGTTTGTGGTTTTGAATCTAGAATATCGCCGTTTCTCCCATGGTCAATTATATGTGGCATGTTTACGGGTCGGAAGACCATCTGTGTTGTTTCTTTTTGCGCCTGATAATAAAACAAAAAATGTTGTGCAACACAAGGTACTTTAGTGAAGAGCAACCTAAGTACTAAAATACAGAAACAATAATGAATGATTAATGTAGGTACTTATTTTTTTTTTGTATTTTCTAATAATAAAAAACTTAATAAATTCAAAAATTTTCTTATTTATTGCCTTTAAGGCGGAACAGAGTTCGCCGGGTCAGCTAGTAGTCACTAAAGGCTTTGCTCCTAAAGATTCGTTTTAAGAAGATGTGAACATGAAGAACAAAAAGGGTTACATCTGTCAAAATGCCACACGAGCTGCATCGGCTGGTAATCGAACCCGGGTCGCCCGCTTGGAAGGCGAGAATTCTGCCACTGAACCACCAAAGCGACATGAAGGGGCTACTAAGGGCTTTGCTCTTAAGGATTCGTTTTTGAAGATATGAATAATATTAGGAACAAAACGGGTTACGTCTGACAAAAGACCACACACACTGCATTGGCCGGGAATCGTACCAGGGTAGCACGCTTGGGAGGCCTTTAGTGACCAAAGATTTTAGTGACCATTACATGTCACATCGGTGGTTCTGTGGCAGAATGCTCGCCTCCAAAGCGGGCGACCCCGGATCGATTCCTGTCCGATCCAGTTCGTGTGGGCTTTTGTCAGATGTAACCCGTTTTGTTCCTGATTTTATTCCTATCTTCAAAACGAATTTTTAAGAGCAAAACCCTTAGTGGATCATTTATGTCGCATCGGTGGTTCAGTGGCAGAAAGCTCGCCTCCCAAGCGGGCGACCCGGATACGATTCCCAGCCGATGCAGTTCTTGTGGTATTTTGAAAGATGTAACCCGTTTTGTTCTTCATGTTCACATCTTCCTAATACGAATCTTAGGTGCAAAGCCTTTAGTTACCATTATATGACGCATCGGTGGTTCAGTGGCGGAATACTCGCCTCCCAAACGGGCGACCCGGGTTCGATTCCTAGCTGCTGCAGTTTGTGTGTGCTTTTGTAAGATGTAACCCGAATAGTTTCTAATATTATTCATATCTTCAAAAATGAATTATTAAGAGCAAAGCCCTTAGTGGCCCCGTTACGTCGCATCGGTGGTTCAATGGCAGAATGCTCGCCTCCCAAGCGGGCGACCCGGGTTCGATTCCCGGCCGATGCAGTTCTTGTGGTACGTTGACAGATATAAGGGTTATTTTCTCAATTCGTTAACTTTTGTGTCCTTCATCCATATCTTCCAATTAAACACCTATTTTCATTATCTAATGCTATGTTCTATTCAAGATGCTCATAAAGAGTAATGACAACGTGCATTGGCACTATTTTGCACTTAAATTATATATTTAAAAAAATAATATATATGCAAAATGTCATTTCCGTCCCCTGTCCCCACACACATTTGTCAACTTTAAAAAAAAATTACTATATGAAGAAACATTTTTAAAAATTAATACATATGCATTATGATACAGTACAAGTGTGTACTTCAATGTTCCATACAAGCATTCCTTATCATATTTACATATTTTGATAGAGAGCTCAACTTATACGTGTCCCCAGGTTTTGAAAAAAAATTCTCCCAAGTAGAAAAACCTTCAATAAAATCCTATAAATGGTGCTAGTTCATAATAAAATAGCTCAAAATGTTTAAGAACATTCTTCTCAGCAGAAAAATACGCTTTAAACAAAGTTTACACAACTTTTAGGGTGTGTGAGGCTTGTTTTATCTTAAAAATTCTATGCTTGACTTTATTCAATGTCATTTCCGTCCCCCTGGTTATCTTCCAGAAAATTTAAATAAAATTAAAAAAAATTCCACTGCCGAATTTGTTCTTGCGAACACTTTTAAGGTATCAACAGTTAAATTAAAGATATGAAATACTTTTCACACTGTTTTCGAAAACCCACTGTTTTGTCATTTCCGTCCCTGTCATTTCCGTCCCCACTTACGAAGTGGTTTCGGGAGAGTGACATTTTAATGGATTTCAAAAATTTTAATGCACGTTATTTATATTGTTGTGTTATTTTTTAATACTTTTAGCAAATTCAAATGGCAATAAGTTAGGCACATTGTTCAATCTTTAAAATTCATTATAATTTAGAAAGAATGATATTTAGTTGTATGGAAGTTGTTAGTTGTTTAATTAGTTACATCTAAATTTTAAAACTTAATAAGAATAAAATTTTATAAATTTAACTATTCTAATTAATATTTTAAAAGTAGTTTAGAATATTTTGTGTTTCAAAGTGTTTTTCTCTCACTGAGTAGAACAAAATTAAGCATTTAAAAATAAATCCAAACGTTAATTGTATTTTATTTCCACGAAATTTTTCATGGTAAGTTTTCTACACAATTTTGTTTGTCTCTTCTATTCTAGGAACAGTCTGTAACATTTACATTATTGTTCAGTTATGGTTAACAATTCAAGTATAAATTCGAAATTTTATTTTTTATATTTGGATTTTGTTTATTTATTTTTTCAAACTGTTAGTTGTTAAATTATTATACTCTTTAGGTAAAGTTCAAATGATATAATGGAGATGAAAAAAGTAGTTTAGAATATTTTGAACTCCAAAATAGTTTTTATCTACGAAACAGATCAACATTAAAGGAATATATTTTTCAAAAGTAAATTTTTAAAATCTTAATTAAATTTCTCCTTGTTAGTTATATAATTCTGTTTTCTTTTTTTATTCTTAGAATAATTTAGAACAAATTCATTATTATTTTAGCTAACTCATGACTTAAAATACTTATATAATAATAATTATTATTCGTTCTATTTTGTAATTATGTTTACTTTTATGTTAAATTGCGTTAAGCATTAAAAGTAAGGTTCTTCACCGTCACAGAGACTGATATAAAGCGAGTTGAAACCCTGCTACCAAAAAATCTGAAGTCAATTCCAAATATAATGAAGCTTCATCAGTTGGTTTGGAATGAAAATAACAAATCAGTAAAGTTTAAATCCAACGTTAAAAATGCACAAATATACAGGTATACTGTACATTTTTAACGTTGGATTTAAACTTTACATCTATCGCACAAAGGTATTTATTTTCTTCTTTTCTTAACAAATCAGTGTTAGGTTTACGCATGCTAACTTGCCTTTCTTGCGAAACCGATCTTTCTTGTACTCATTATGCTTCGAGTCCGCCTACAGTTAATATTTTATAGACTAAATAAAAATAAATGTAAAACAGACAAATGAAAAAATAAAGAAACTTGTAACCCTTTGCAGTAAAAAAAAGTTGGTATTGTAAAAGTTTAAAATTCCAACGAAAAATACTACTATTTCTTTAAAAAATTAGATTTAATCTGTTTTGTTTGTAAATAATGTAAAAAAAATATATGAAGCAATATTCTAAATGGTGTATTTTGCTTTCTATGTCATTATTTATCAAATGAATAAAGTTTTAAAAATATTTCTTGAGTTAGGGAAGTGTTTAAGCCGGGAGATGGTAATTACACTTTTTACATTAAACTTAAACTTAAAACTGTCATTAAAATTTTATTTTTAAGTTTTTTTCGTTGCTGAGCACTGATTTGTGATCTTAAATGAGTTGTCTTTAAACAAATATTAACAATAACTAATTAATTACAAGTTGAATTTTTCCTACTTGGCATTGGCAAAAGTTAACGTGTTGAGAAAATCACCCATAACCCGTTTTGTTCCTAATATTATTCATAGCTTCAAAACGAATTTTTAAGAGCAAAGCCCTTAGTAGTCCCTATATGTCGCATCGGTGGTTCAGTGGCAGAATGCTCGCCTCCCAAGCGGGCGACCCGGATTCGATTCCCGGCCAATGCAGTTCATGTGGCATTTTGACAGATGTAACCCGTTTTGTTCTTCATGTTCATAGCTTCCTAAAACGAATCTTTAGAAGCAAAGCCTTTAGTGACCATTACATGTCGCATCGTTGGTTCAGTGGCAGAATGCTCGTCTCCCAAGCGGGCGACCCGGGTTCGATTCCCGGCCGATGCAGTTCGCGTGGTATTTTGACAGATGTAACCCGTTTTGTTCTTCATGTTCATATCTTACTAAAACGAATCTTTAAGAGCAAGGCCTTTAGTGCCCATTATATGTCGTATGTTTGGTTCAGTGGCAGAATGCTCGCCGCCCAAGCGGGTGACCCGGGTTCGATTCCCGGCCGGTGCATTTCGTGTGGTATTTTGACAGATGTTACCCCCTTTGTTCTTCATCTTCATATCTTCCTAAAACGAATCTTTAGGAGCAAAGCCTTTAGTAACCATTATATGTCGCATCGGTGGTTCAGTGGCAGAATGCTCGCCTCCCAAGCGGGCGACACGGGCTCGATTCCCGGCCGGTGCAGTTTGTTTGGGGGTTTTGTCAGATGTAACCAGTTTAGTTCCTAATATTATTCATATCTTCAAAAATGAATTTTTAAGAGAAAAGCCCTAGGAGGCCACTTTATGTCGCATCGGAGGTTCAGTGGCAGAAAGCTCGCCCCCCAAGCGGGCGACCCGGGATTGATTCTCGGCCGGTGCGGTTTGTGTGGTCTTTTGTCAGATGTAACCCGTTTTGTTCCTAATATTATTCATATCTTCAAAAACGGATTCTTAAGAGCCCCTTAGTGGCTCCTTAATGTCGCATTGGTGGTTCAGTGGCAGAATGCTGGGCTCCCAAGCAGGCGACACGTGTTCGATTCCCTGCGGTGCAGTTTGTGTGTGTGCTTTTGTCAGATGTAACCAGTTTAGTTCCTAATATTATTCATATCTTCAAAAACGAATTTTTAAGATCAAAGCCCTAAGTGGCCCCTTTATGTCGCATTGGTGGTTCTTTGGCAGAATGCTTGCCTCCAAAGCGGGCGACCCGGGATCGATTCCCGGCCGATGCAGTTCGTGTGGTATTTTGACAGATGTAACCCCTTTTGTTTTTATGTTCATATCTTCCTAAAACGAATCTTTTGGAGTAAAGCCTTTAGTGCCCGTTATATGGCGCATCGGTGGTTCTGTAGCAGAATGCTCGACTCCCAAGCGGGCGACCCGTGTTCGATTTCCGTCCGATGCAGTTCGTGTGGTATTTTGACAGATGTAACCAGTTTAGTTCCTAATATTATTCATATCTTCAAAAACGAATTTTTAAGAGCAAAGCCCTTAGTGGCCCCTTTGTGTCGCATTGGTGGTTCAGTGGAAGAATGCTTGCCTCCCAAGCGGGCGACCCGGGATCGCTTCTCGGCTGAAACAGTTCTTGTGGTATTTTGACAGATGTGTCCCGTTTTTTTTTTCATGTTCATATCTTCCTAAAATGAATCATTAGGAGCAAAGCCTTTAGTGACCCTCTACGTGTCGCGTCGGTGGTTTAGTGGCAAAATGCTCACCTTCCAAGCAAGCGACCCGGGATAGATTCTCGGCCAGTGCGGTTTGTGTGGGCTGTTGTCAGATGTAACCCGTTATGTTCCTACCATTATTCATAGCTTCAAAACGAATTTTTAAGAGCAAAGCCCTTAGTTGTCCCTTTATGTCGCATCGGTTGTTCAGTGGCAGAATGCTCGCCTCCCAAGCGGGCGACCCGGGTTCGATTCCCGGCCGATGCAGTTCGTGTGGTATTTTGACAGATGTAACCCGTTTTGTTCTTCATGTTCATATCTTCCTAAAACGAATCTTTAGGAACAAAGCCTTTTGTGACCATTACATGTCGCATCGGTGGTTCAGTGGCAGAATGCTCGCCTCCCAAGCGGGCGACCCGGGTTCGATTCCCGGCCGATGCAGTTCGTGTGGCTATTTTCAGATGTGACCCGTTTTGTTCCTAATATTATTCATAGCTTCTAAAACGAACCTTTAAGAGAAAAGTCCTTATAACGGCCTTTTTATGTCGCATCGGTGGTTCAGTGGCAGAATGCTCGCCTCCCAAGCGGGCGACCCGGGTTCGATTCCCGGCCGATGCAGTTTCTGTGACTTTTGTCAGATGTGACTGCTACATTGATGTTTGAAGGTTTTAGCCAAAACGGCACCAATAATGGTATGGTGCACCAATTTATGGTACAGTGGTTCTATGCTAGTGGTTAGTACATTGCTGAAAAGAATTAATTAAAACTTACCAGAATCTCACTATTTAAACCAAGTTGAATTATATTATAATATGTGCATTCATAATGTGTTTAAACCTCTAAAATTATTACATATCATGCAATAGACAAATAATTACACATTGATCTTAATCACTTAATTTTATTTTAACAATTTAAACATCAAATAAAAATGAAAGTAGCTACTTAAATTAAAATATTAGAAATGGCCATAATTAGAACATGGGTTCCCATGGGAATGAACACTTACGCGGATGGTATATCTTGATTATCAATCACTTCTGCCGAATTCATCACCAGTTGCAGACCTATTCGCTTTGCAACGTGTCTAAGAGTTAGTGAATTTAGTTCTGTAAGCAGCCGAACTCATCACTAGCTGCAGAATTTATCACTTTGAAGCCATATTTATAAGTTCGTGTATTGGGTTCGGACTACAGCTGAATTCATCACTAGTTGCAGAATTTTCCACTTTTTTACGGAAAGAATGAGTCTTGATCAAATTTTCAGACATCACGTGATGAAGTCACATCACCACAAGATTTCTCAGAAGAAGTTCATATCATCGAACATATATACAATAAAAACCATCGTCAAAAGGAATCTTCAGCTAAAGTATACTTCCTTATATAAAAGTAAAATTCTCTGAGGGCTCCAGCAAAAAGTGAAAAAAAGAAGGATTCTGGGGGACTGGGCAGCAACCACCCAGCCCCCAGCAAACGTATTCCAAAATTAACATGGGTTCAAGCAGCCAAACTCCATAGCTTACAAGTCCCGCTCCCAAAAACACCAAAACCGTGAACCCCATCCTACTACCATCAATTCACCTTCTCCAATCCCCCTCTCCACTCCAACCACCTACATAATCACTAACTCCAAAACCCTTACTATCTCCCCCCTTTAATCTAATCCACATCCCCCTCTATTCATAAACTCTAACCTTTCATCACACTTAAAATCAATACTCCCCAACACACCCACCCCACCCCACTACAACATTTCCAACTAATCCCCACACAAACCAACCACACTATCACCCCAAATAACACCCCCTCACTCCACCCAAACAACACCCACAACCCCCCCCCACTAACCCCCTCCCAAACCCCAATAAACCACCACAACCCCCCCCACCCCCCCCCCCACAAACACCAACCCCCAAATAAACCCCACACCCCCCCCACCCCAACAACCCCCCCCAACACAAAACCCACCCCCCACCACCCCCCAACACCCCACCCACACACCCCCACAACCCCACACACCCACCCACCCCCCACCCCCCCCCCCCCCACCCACCCCCCCCACCACCCCCCCCCCACCCCAAACACCCCCCACAACCCCCCCCCCACCCCCCCCCCCCCCCCCCCCCCCCACCCACCCCCCCCCCCCCCCCCC